>JAODTR010089248.1:0-14099 GCA_025399935.1 Amblyopsis rosae | reverse complement strand
GACGTAGTGTGAAGCACTTTGTGTTACATGAATTTGTATGAAAAGTGCTATATAAATAAAGATTGATTGATTGATTGCTAATACTGCCACTTGGTATCTTAAATGTATATTCACTTGTGTAGACACAGTTCCTTGACTTCTCAATGCATTGTAAGGTTAGGTGAAAATACCACATAGATTATGTGGCATTGCATCATCACTATCACCACAATCCCCATCAGATTCCACTCTGTTTTCAGTGACTGTTGCATTAAATTGAACAAGCCACTGGTCAGCCCGACCCCTCTTCCACATAGCTGTGCTGACGTGAGGCTACGGCTGCTTTACGGCTAACTGCTTGTACTCACACAGCGGTCAAATGTGGTTTGAGATGTTAAAATTGCGCATTAATTCAGCCTCACCGTTCAGACCAGTAAGTAAAATGGGAGGCAGAAATGTGGTTCATTGTTGTTTGTGTAAATATTGGTGCGGCAGCAGCTTGGTCACAGCCCCGGAATCATGTGTAGAAACAGGGATGTTATGTTTTGATAACCAGCCATGTATCTACTAAGCACATAATTTCATGAATGAAGGTTAAATTATACCACAGCACAACATCGCAGCCATCCTTGCCCGCTAAACAGCCATATACCCATAATAATGTATTATTCATGAATGAAGGGTTACATAGCACGAAATTGCAGCCGTTCTTGCCGCTACATGGGAATTATAAAACAGATTAGGTGGCTAGCTGTTAGCACAAAGTGATATTTGGTTAAATAAGAAACTTTAAAGTTAAACAAATACATTCCATGTTTGTTATTATCACGGACATAAAGTTTAATTTGACATTTTAAATTCAAGTTTTGCATGATACGATAATTATCCAGAAAAAAACATTTGTAACTCATGGTCCCAAAAACGGCAATGCTTTCCCGGCAGTGGATACAGTTTCGGTATTATACCAGTGAGTGCGTCTTAATCAACGAGCAATGTTTAGGCTAAATAAATCAGCATTATTTAAGAAGCCTATTTCTAATCAGTTTACTGTTACTGAACAATGCCCTATATTAATCTAATGTAGTTATTGATGTGCACTGTGCATTATGCTCTTGACACTATTGCAGATGACTCCAGTTGTGTTTATGCTACGGTAGCCTACCAGTTACAGTATCATAAAGTAGGTTTACAGATTTGGTCATCTGCAAATGTTGAACATTACACTTTTACTTACGGTACCGATGACGTCAAATCTAGCCTATCGTTTATATTGCTAGTAGTACAAGAGCTAAAATGGCAAAGTTGATCTATCAGGCAGATGAGCTCTGCAGAGGAGCCTTAATGAACTGCGTTTCCATTCATCTCACACTGGCTGAGACTGATGGCTAGAACTAGCGGTCCACTTTCACACCTCATTTACCTCGTCTGCTAGCATGCTACATTCGTTAACACACACACACACACAAAGATCCATATGTGCACATGTACATGCGCTCGCACACACAATCAGGATACCTACTTTTATCTTGACAGCTGCTTGGCAAATTACTGGTGGAAAGATGGAAAATTCACAGGGAGAGTGAGTGGAAGAGCTACAGTATTGAGGGGAGAGAGAGACAGAGAGCTCCTGATAACAATAGCAATTTGTGCTGCTCTGACTCACCCACCACAAAAAGATGAAAGGCAATGGATGACGGTTATATGTTCTGCCATTATTTCAACTGGCCCTTCATTCTTTCGGACAATTTTCCACCCTTCATTCATCACGTGATTTCCACATTCAAAAATTAAGGTTACAGCATGTGGGTTTCATCAAGTCCGTGTTGCAATGTTGCACAGTGCGGCCGGGTTTGGTTCACCCTGTCCTTTCAAACGTCGAATCAAAATAAGTTAAAGCCCCCAAAGTGTGGAAGTGCTCAAAACGTGTCAGCATAAGAGGAGAAAAGCAACCAGTGCTTTTTAAAACCAGTTTCCTTCCCTCTCCTGCTAACTTGTCCAAATGGGACCATTAAAGGCACCGGAGCAATCAACTAAAATGTCAAAGACAAGTGGCACATGAGTGGCGATCAGGCCCATAACTGCTCCAATCAGCAAAAAAGACCTATGGGGCTGTCTGGCTCTGTCAAAAAAGTGCACTGTATGTGTGTGTGTGAGTGCGTGTGCCCGCGTGCGTGTGTGTGTGTGTGGGAGGGGGGGTCTGTGTGAGAGACAAAAAAAAAAAAAAAAAAAAAAAAGACAGTTGTAGGATGGACATTTGTACAGTAATGTAGAATAAAACATAAGAAGTACGGTTTTAGGTGAAAGATGATTGGTCCAGTCTACATAACCTGGCCTTTATCTACATGTGTGTCATTACTGCCAAAGCTAGTGGCAGTGAAGGATGAAGAGAGACTTGTGAGGGTGTGAAGAGGTTTTGTTATATTTATAATCTAGTTTGATACCATAGGTTGCTGACCCTTGTGATCGAGTGTGGCTGCCTGACGGGGGTCGTTTTAAGGGGTTTGTGGCTTGGAAAGTTTGAAAAACATGGCAATCCCAGAAAGAGGACAGAGTACAATGTGTTTAAAAAGGAAGGATTTGTAGAAAAAAAGGAAAAAAAGAGGAGAAATTGAATACAAGGTTTTGCTGGTACATGGAAAGGAAGAAAACACACCATTATGAAAGTCAAATAAGCAGAGGGAAAACTGAGTGAGATGGAACAGTTGGAGGATAACAAAAAAGATCACTTAAAGCAGGGCATTTCCATATCTACTTTTGTAGGATAATTGACTAAGGAATTCATTCAATTGTTATGGACTTCAACAATAAGGAAAACTTTGAATACACACCGCAAGGCAGTAAGGCAGTGTGTCGTCCCAGTATATCGCTAATTATCAGTTAATTGTTATTCCCCTTCATTAGGAGGGTGCTTTTTTTTAATTGTAATGTAGCCAAGCATAAAGCCAACCTATACGTGTTGGGGACAATTAGTCAACTCCATTAACCCCTGGTTAATTACAACCTCTATAGCTGCTTCCCACAGCACTTTCCCACTATTGTTTTTAACCCCCTATCCCTAGTATCAATCCCTGTGACGTTATCCCATCTCATTTCTGCCCTCCTTTTATCATAGCCACCATGTCCAAGTGTGTGCTCCGCTACTGCACAGTAAAGTTCCTGACACTTGTTTTTGTCCTCTTTTTCTCACTGGGCGTGCACTCCCGTTAAAAAAATGTCTTCCTCGGAGAGGGGCTGGGCACATTAATACAAATATAAAAAATATCAATATGGGATCACACTTATATCAGTATCACTACACAATGTAGATTAATTATGCTATTAATTTGTATTTAAGAAAAAAACGTAACAAGTGGAACTTGTTAGGACACACTGAATGCAGTTGTAGAGCGAGAGGAGAGCACCGCTCAATCACCCCCTCCCCCCATCGGACTGGGACGCAAACTGAACACAAGTCAGCCTCTCGCTCACCCAGCCTCTGACATCACCTGCGAAACCCTCCCTATCTCCTGTACTTATGACATTTCTAGAAGTTTCTGTTCAAATAAAATGTAATTGGATACATGTGGGCTGTGGTTTGTTTTGCAGACATCTCAAGAAGACCCCGCATCTAGCTAGCCTCAGCAGCTAACAGGCGGCGTTCCCTGTCGCTGGGGTTTTCCCAATTAACCCTACAATCATTCGCCATTGTTTCTCTATCCCCCTTAATTTCCCTAATCTCGTCTCGTCTCATTTGCTTTCCCATTTTCCCCCTCTCCCTTGCCATTTTCCTCAGAGTTTGTTGTTTCTGTGAGCTAGACAGCACGACTGTGTTGTGATAATACCTGACAATAAGGCACTCTGTTACTCGATGCGGCCACAGAAACTAAGACCCAGACAAACAGACGGGAAGAGACTGGGGACAATGAGATGTAGCGATAAGAAGTAGACGCGTCGGACAGACACAGACACGCAGATCGAGACGGACTGCGGTGCACAGTCCATTGTTCGCCAAGCGAGGGAGATAATAACAGATAAAACACTGTTGCTAAAGAAGACACAATGGCTCCTTAATTGACTCATTAAGCAAAGCAGGGAATGAGGCCTGCTAATGAATGGGATAAGAGCATTAAGGTTAGTCCAGCTAAAACTGCTTGCTAAGCAAAACTAGAAATGCAGTTAGCTTATTGAATATGGGCAAGGCAATTTTCCTCGCTCACTAAAAGGGGTATTGTGGGGCTAATGGGAAGAATAAAACCCCTAGCTGCACCAGCATTGCATCGTTGCTATGATTGATGACTTGTTTTTGTTCTCTCTGTAGTTTCCTGTGGTTGTGTTTTTAAATGAAATCACTTGCCAAAAAGCACTCCTGTCTCCCGTTGGAGACAGTGTTCATTGTCTTGGCTAAATATATAAAATAGCATACTGTTACACAGGGAAACATCATGTGTACATGTGTGCGCAGTACCTCGAGGTGCTCCAGTATGTATGGTGGGTTGGTCATGCCCAGCCTTAGCATGGCTCCTTCAGGAATTTCCTCCACCAGTTTCCAAAGCAGAGAGGGCAGGTCTGTTCCTATGTCCCGACCGTAGGCGCCTGTGTCTTCACTGGTCAGCCAGATCTCGCACACTCCCTCTGGGAGAGCAGACACACACGCACACACACACACACACACACAGACACACACAGACAGACAGACAGACACGGGGAGAACAATGAGGGACAAAATGTTATTCACTTGTGTACGTTATTACCCAAATGCCCTAGGCTGGCGAGTCTGGAAGTCTTGGAGGGAATTAAATACTCACAAATAGTGATTTATTGGAACGCTTTCAACCCTGACCACCCTCTTTATTGAGGTTCCACAGAAACCGGCTCTTAAATTGAATATACACTGCTTTCACCAGCCATGTTCCAAATATATCTATTATACCGTACCATTTTGGCCAAAGCAGCTCATTCTCACTGTGTCTGTATAAATGGAAATAAATAAATTGCTTTGCTACTCTCGGTTTGATCTATTCAAAGGAAAATCCGCTGGAGTATAAGAAGATATCGTAGAATAACCAGGGTCTTAAAAATGTAATAAATGGAAAATTGTGCTCAAGGGCACTCTGGCAGAAGCCCTTGATAGTGTCTTGGTCAAATGTCTTTTTCAGTTACATCAGGTTAGCCTAGAATTTGAGCTGGACAACATAAATGCTACAAGCATGCTCCTCTTAATGCTAGTCTAATGGCATCGCATTAGAATTACACTATCCCAAAGCATGTCACCCCTCACAAGGGTTTGTAGTACTATTACCCTAATGCTGAGAGGCTTAGTGAAAACCCTGCTCAGCACAGTTGATGAAAACTACAATCCCATAGGCCTGCTCTTCCACATGTGAAGGACATATATAGTGAGTGAGGGCACTCTGTCAGCTTAGCGTTGAATTAGAAGTGTTTCGAAAGTGAGAGCCTAATGATGGAGTTGCCGTTTTGGCTGAATGACTGCTTAAGCTGGCTGTTAAGACACTTCATCTCATGCAGACAAAATCCAAAATACTTGTGTGTGGACGCACACGCACACGCACACACGCACGCACACAAACAACTATCATCATTAGCAGCTGTGCTGAGACAGATAAATGTATGTGGTCATTTGGTGTTGAGGTATTAAGTGTGACGCCAGGCTAATTAGCAGTTTAAAAGTGTCTGTGTGCTTCAGGAGACACACAAAATGGCAGCATAATTGTTTAGAATGAAAGTTTAAAAAGCTTAGCATATTTGACATTAAGACACAATAATAATTCCCCCTTACATGTGTGTCTAAAAACTAGGGATGTGCATTTTGGTCATTTTGACTGCTCGAGTACCCGACAGAGAAAACGAGCGAGTACTCGAGTACCGTACTTGTATTCTGGGCACGGGGAAAATTAAATACATCAAAAAAACTAAAGGATGTACCAGGCGATGTCAATTTCTTATTTGAATTAAAGTATTTCATTAAAAAAGAAACTCTCACGTAGAGGCTATCACTGGGTCATGACATCCACAAAGCATCTAAATACTAGGTTACAGTGCAGTTCCGTTCTATAAATATGTTATAAATTGTTCCAGGCTGACCGAACATAACCGCAGCCGGAAGCAAAATGTGTGTTACATATAGTGGGAATACAGAACGCCAAGTGAGCAAGAGGGAGTGAGAGAGAAAAAAAGAGAGATGCCAGTAGTGAGCATGTGTATAACCTCAAAACACAGGGTATGTCTTTCGATGTACGGCCGTGATCTTTCAAGTTTTTCCAAATAATCCATCGAATAGGCTAAATTTTTCCAGGTTTCAGAAAATTGTAAGAACTCAATTTTCATAAAGTTACGCAAATTTTATTGAAAGTTTAACTGAGATGTTGATGGGATGTTATGACAGTTGGAAAATATTGTTTGACGGACAAAATGGCAGATAGGAACAAATCTGCTTTCTGTTTGGTCAGACTGCATGTCCAAAACTATGGGGAACCGGACTACCTACTAGACTATTGCAGTAAAATGTGACATAATGATACGCAGCCTATTTCATTAAAATGAGAGTTTAATTAGTTCATTCACACATTTATTGGTGCGTTGTCATCATAGATCATGAAACATCGAGCATTGCTGTCACAGACGAGCACTCGAGTACCCGAGTACCCGTGCCCATCCCTACTAAAACACCATTAAGACCATCCGTCCGGTGATGATACACAATATAACTCAAAGGTTGATGGAAAAGGAAGACGGACAGACAAGCTGCTTTTCCCCAAGCCTTCCAACATCAGGTCATAGCCACAAGATGACCGTGACTGTGGAAGTTACCAACTAACCAACTGCCAGCACTTGAACTCATTCATTTCTCAACCTATGAAGCCACACAGCTAACAATGAAACCTCCTGGCATACAGTACTGTTCAGTCACAAACGGAAAAATGCCCACTCTACACTTGGCATTCCTTGAAATAATGAGGAAAGCTGATGTCTGGGACAAACAAGTGCATGCAGGCTGGATATTCTCTCTGTATAATGTCTGTCAATGTTACAGGGAACCCGGTAACTTGTAAGGAATGTTCGATATTGAGCACGTTGGGGAAAGGAAATAAATAAATAAAACAGAATGCCTGCCGGGCAGGTGTTGACAAGCCGTTCCCAGGGCAGCTTATGTCAGCTTATTGGGGGCTAAATTGAACCAATCTTTCCTGTGGTGTGTCTGCGCCCTCTGCCAAGGTCTGTCTCTGCCATACATTGTCTGGGTCCCTGGGGTGGATGCTTTCCTACACCCTGCACTACAACACCATCAGAGGCGTACGTCACCAACCCTGCCACAGGACAGCTCGGGCCAGGGGTAGCCGTGATCAAATCGTAGCTCCCACGGAAAAAGCTGGACGGAGAAATATGCCTTCTTCCAAAACAACATTCCTGCTACTGTGTTGCCGCATTCTTTTGCCAAGATGCTTCGCTTGCCGCATTGTTTGACTCGACGCATCTGTTTTGGCGTGTTCGTGGGCTTGCTCGTATATGTCATTAGGCTAGTGTATGGAAAACAAAAGGTGTTTCAAGGCCAGGGCCGCGCTGTATACAGATAAACCCGGTAACCTGTCATGTTTAACGGGCCCTCACCTGAATGACCCCGTGCCCTGTCGTGCGCCAGCGCTGCGCCGATGTTGTTATTGTTGGCCAAAGACATGGAGAGAGAGAGAGAGAGAGAGAGAGAGAGAGAGAGAGAGAGAGAGAGAGAGAGGCTAATCCTGCATATTGGCAAGCACCCTTCTGTCATACTGTCCAGGATGATAAATGCTAAACTGCACAGCTGTTTCCTCTGGTTTTCAGTGAGTGCTCACTGGAAGCTTGTGCTTGTGTTGATAAGTCAACACATGCCTGACAGTTAATAACAACAATATCAGACATGTGCTGACTTAAATCAAAGCCAGTTTAGCTGCTACTCATTGCTAGTTGAGGCAATGAGTATTGTTTATGAAACTTTGTTCTTTACCTACGGTATGTTTCATTTTACATATAAGTCTGGGAACTCACGTTTCAGCCCGGTGGAGCCAATATGTATGAATCAAGAAGCTAATTGGACCACCTTCAGCCAATCAGAAAAAAGGTTTCAATGACAAGCACTTAGTTGCTAGCCTGGTGCAATTCCCAGACCATATTCCCTTTGTGAAAATGGTCTGGCAACGCTCCATTGGGAGCATCCTACATGGTTGCATGTTCATTTTGAAGTTACATTTTTTGATTGACTCATCTAGCTGCACCACCATTTCGAAACATGCTAAACTTCAAGGAAATATCACTAACCCACCCTGATTGGTCCGCCAGCAGGTTGGGTGTGAAAACAATAATGTGAACAGGGTTTCCAGACTATAATCTCAGCGAAACAAACTGAGCTGAGAGCAATAGTTGGGCAGAGCCAGGCTACTTAATTGCTGCCAACAGCAACTAAACTGAATCACTAGATGACAAACTGTTTTCAATTGACAGACTGACTTAGAAAGTGAGGCACACTTTAGTGAAGAGAAGATTGCACCACCAGCATGGTTTTAACCAAGCTGCACTTGATGTTGTTTAAGAGCAGTGGTCCACCAGAGAGGATAGACAAAACAAAAGTGAATATAAGAATGCCCACTGACACTCATTCTCAAGAGTGCTGCAACACTACATTCCACAAGCCAGATCAAAGACCAATCCATTCTTACATGGCACGAAGCAGCCTCGACTCACATTGAAAAGGAACAAAAAACAAGACAGGGTTTCCATGACTCCGATGTGACAAACATCCATCAAAGTGTTATTGCTTTGACCTAACGGCGGGTTAACGCACGTGCGTGTGTTAACATTCGTTGACACCACACAGCCCTCAGCTCCCTGGGTCCATTTTCTACATCAGGTGGGGAGCCCGTGCTTATGTCAGAGCGCAGTACAAAACATGGGCGGTGGAGCAGGTTGGGTTTCCTCCGTGCGGTTATCGCTGAACTCTGACCAACGGCTCTAATGGCAGGCAGAGGTGAAGAAGAGAGCTCGACAACAGATGGGAAACAGGGAAGAAGGGAAGGTGTGGGAGGTGAAGATAGAAAAACAGAAAAAATAAATAAATATTGGGAAGTCCCATGTTAGGAGCTCGACCTTTTGAGGGTGGAGGCACAGATAGACTGCATGGATTGGGAGTGGGGCTGGAGGAAACAGCTGTGTGTCTATGTGCATGCGCGCACAAGCGTTATCCATCTTCTAAGAATAACACCATGTGGATGACTGACACACAATATACATGAGCCATCTGTCACAATTCACTACTATGTGTGTTCGTGTACGTTATTTGAACACTTCATGTTGATATAACTGGAAGGATATTTAACAAATTACAGGTAGGCAGATCTAAAAAACGTGTGTTGAAGTGAAAGGATCTCTGTGGATGTTGATGTCAAGAGAGCAGTACCTTTATTCTGGTGAGACATGCAGTCCTCTGAATTTGTATGAATACAGTGTGTTTACATTACGCGCCATTGTTTCATCTTAAATGTAGCATGCATGCTAACACTGAATATAAACACTATTTATATCCCCATTAGCCTGGAACCATTAGGCTAGTGTTTAATGCGCCTCTCCTCAGGAGAAAAAAAGATGAGAGAAGAATGGAGGAGAGAAGAGGAATGGAGGAGAGAAGGGGAGACATGAGAGCTTTGAAGTGGCTGCACTGAAGTGCGACAGAACCAATTGATTCAGGTGATTGGGTGCTTCAGAGGTAGCCATTGTTGAAATGCTAAATGGCTCCTAAATGATCTATGGCCCGCGACAAAATACCCACCAAGGCACAGAGCAAAGCAACAGTTGCACATACATTAATTAATGTCTAAGTTACACCTGAAGGTAGAGCAAAGCATACAATGTGCGACGAAAATTATCACGCCCGATTCTAGCCCTCATACTGTACAATCAATTCGCCTGTCCAGACCACCAAATTAAATATTACCAATGGTCCAGACGGTTGAGTCCTCAAGATGTATGTGCTCACACTGTACGGGCCGATCGTCAAGCCTGCAGACCTGACTGCTCACACTGTACATTCATAATAAGCCAGTCGGCCCCTGCAGAAGATTCTCCAAGGCAGGAAGAGGTTAAGAGAAGATGTCATTGTCCTTTTTTGCTGGTCATTATAAAAACATTATGGCTATTATTTATTAAAGTTAATAGCATACAATAAATATACCTATATTAAAAATTACTCGAGTAAAGAGGCCTACATAAGAAATAGATTAAAAAAAATAAAATAAATACAACATAGCCTAACCGTACTTTAATTTTACAGTGAGCGTTGTACAGTGATAGTATAAAGTGAGCCATGCTTCTATGGAAGGAAGGCGCAGGGGGATTTCACTGGTTGAGTAGCCTTCAAAATGCTAGCAAGGCAAAAGTGTGTTGCATGTATGTATGTAGCCTACAAGGCCTAAGGCAAAGGCAAGGCTGCCACAGCTCGACCAGCCTGTCCCTCTTAGACTTCTGTATCATATCATGCTTCTTGTCACCATGACACTTTCACACTCTTTGCTCAGGCACACGGAGGGAAAAAGGCACTGAATATGGGGAATCGATCGATCAGACATTTAGCGTGTCCAGATATTTGCTGAATTTGACAAAAGGTCTATTGCGTTAGAATAACTAACCCCACCTTTAACCAGGGCTGGTTCACATATAATTGTGACTCCATAACACATGCAGTACACGCAGCATTTGATGTATGTACTTTGTGAGCAGGGGTGATGTTTTTTGTTAACCAAGCTGGGCTGTGAAATATAGCATGTGATTAGAAGACAACTAGCAGAGCGGGGGAAGGGCGCAGAGAGACCATGGGAAGACAAACACTGATGTGCCAGGCGCCGGCCAGGTTCATGCGCCGGTCCCGATGCAACGCTGCGAACCTCAGCTGTTCACTTGACTCATCCTGATGCGTCAGTGCAGCTGGAGAGCCGAGGCTAGATACATGCTACCATGCTACCTAATGTGTTTCACTGACTTTGCCACCGATGTTAACAATGTACAAAGAGACAATAACAGAGAGAGAAAGATATTGATAAGCGAGTGAGTTAATGAGGCTAAACACAGTTTGCGAGGGTGCCATCTCCCCCACCTAGCTTCCTGCGAACACGCGCATAGATAAATATTGTCTGCCACGTTCGCTCTCCGAAGCGCACACAAACGGTTTTACATAATCTCTGTCCCCAGCGCGACGCCTTTCAATCTGCATGATAAACAGTCTTGCTACCAGGGGCACCAGTTCCGCCTGCGTGTTTATCCATGGTACATTTAGTCGACGCTATCATCCGCGTGCGTGTGTGTGTGTACCTGCAGTAGGCGAATGTGTAGACTAATAGACTAATATGTATGAATGACTTCACGGTCTATGCTTTGGGCCTACAGTATGTGGCAAGTGAATACATTTATATGAATGCATATTCTGTATGTGCACATGTTCATCAAGCACAATATACTGGATGCGCTTGCGTGTGTGTGTGTGTGATTCTACATGGCCTGGTCTACACATGTGCGTTCAACTGCTTTATCTAAATCTCCGTTAATGTATGTTTTAAGATGGCTGCCGTAGGCAACAATGTTTCACAGATTACAGAATATATGCACACAAAGATAATCGTATTATACCAAATCTAATGTTGTAATGGGTTTGGCGTTAATTATATAATTTAAATATAGTTGTTAAAAGGACTAAAATGATAAAACGTTAAATAATTCTCACCCTGTATGTGTAAAGGAAAAAAATAATCAAAAGACAACATCTTATATGTAAATACTACTACTTTGTGAACTTTCTGCCCTTGGTTGGACAGCTCCCAGCTCTCTTCTCTTTGGTTCCCATGGAGACAGATAATTAGGCAGAGTATAAATATGCATAAACACACACGTCTAGTCTAGCAAGCAGGAGCTATCACGCAGTGAAGGCTGAGAGTGGACACTACTGCAATCGATGTGCAGCTCTTCCCTACATTCAGTTTGATCGTGTCTGTGTGTATGTGTGTGTGAGTGTGTAAAAGAGAGATGGGGGTATTCCTTTTGATCTCCCAAGATAGTAATATATGTGTGTCTACATCTCCTTAGCCTTCTAATTCTCTTTCTTCTTTGCCAAAACAGAACTTATAGCTATGTTGCAAACATACAGTATCAAACCAGACCGTCATAACAACAATTAAGAACTGCAATGGTGAATTTTAAATGCACTTGCTACCATCAGTGACACTATTTGGGTGTGTTCTAATCCAATCCGAGGCACCCTTCTAAAACAGTATATGGGAATCTTCAAACATGTTATGATGTCCCAATTTAAAATGATTATCTTATCATCTTATTTTGGCTATATTTGTAGGTAGCATTTATGCATCCTTCATTGAAAATGCAATCACCTAATTCTATTCGACTGACGAACGTCCAGTGAAAGTTTGAAAAACATGGTAGACGGACAGATTTGGTTGAGCTTTTTTAACTAATTTAACAGTTGTTAATGTGTAGTTATCCTCAAATGTTTTCATATATAATTTTATCAGGCAATTAAAAACAAAACAAAAAAAACAATCCAACATGCTTCTGGCAGAGGATATACAGTACAGTATCAAAACCGACAACTTCAGATGCTGTATTTTTGCTTTGCGGCATTTCATAATAACTATGAATATGGATATTCTTCAGATCCTTGAGCTTTTATCTTTGTAGACTGTTCATTTGTGCATACCTTTAGAAAAACCTGAACGCTACGCAGTAATCCTTATAACTCAGTAAGAAATGTAAAGTGTTGAGGTCAAATATAATCCCTGAATGGTTAATTGATTCATCAGCCCAATGAAATAGTTCACGACAGTTTATTGCAGCTCAACAGTGAGCTGACCTCGTCTTGCCAATCTAGTATTGCTGACGCAAAAAACACGACAAGGCGGTTTTAACATAGAATGCGATAGTAACACATTAGCCTTTCATTTATCCACGACATATGCGTATGCATTAATGCACACCCACAAGGCCAGCGGCATACAAATGTACACACTCCACAGCATCGCTTGCTAGTGCTGATAGTCATGCTTCCATTTGGTCAACATGAATATGTATCAGATGACAAATGAAGACAACCTCTGTCACACACGCACACACAGTCTAACAGGCTAACAAATTGTGCTGGCCTTGTGGCTCATATCTTCTTCACACTGATGGAAGGAGAGTGCCCACAACAACACATACACACATACACACACACACACACCTCATCCATAACCATGCCTTGCTTCAGGCCACTGCTTGAGATGGAAGGCTCGTCTGACCTTCATTCACATTAGCCCCTCCCCCTTGCACGCCACACTATCCAATCCCCTCTGTCTGTCTGCCCCCCCGTCCCCCATTAAGAGGAGCCGTGGATCTTCCCTGGGCGGAGAACATTCCGGGGGCAAATGTCACCGCCACCACAAAGAACGATGGAGACATGGCATGGCGTGCGTGTGAGTGTGTGTGTGTGTTAGCGCTGAACTGGCAGTTCAAAGGTCAGTTCACCCAACTAGTGTGTGTGTGAGTGGGTGGGGGGGGGGTGCGAAGAGAGTGAGGCAGACAGTAACATGTAAAGAGAAATGAACACAGCCTGTGAGATAGGCTATGCTAACTAGCTAATGACACTACCTGCCTGCTTTTATGGCTGTCAGCGTGCCAATGTTAGCAGTCCCTATCGTTTTACTGCATGCACAATAAACTAAGACAAATATAATAAAAGTCTAACATGGTTTCGAGCAATGGCATGAAAGAGTGACAAAAAATATAAAAGAGATGATGGTTTAAAAAGGCAATAATGGCGTGAGATAATCAAGTGTGGCTGTACTGTATGTGTAACCCCAATGCATGCGTAACCCAAAGAGGGATGGAACGAGTGAAGGGAAGGCTTTCTTCAGATAGGAAGGGCTAATGATATTAGCAAGCTTGTTAGCAATCAATAGGCCTTGCTATCTCTCCTAATTAACACATTAGTGTCACTTAACGAGCATTGAAAGCAATTAAACAGTTGCAAGACTTTGTTGATTGCCATCAGAACTAGTTTCTGGTTGTGTTTGTGTAGGGGTGGGGGGGTGGGGGGGGGGGGGGGGGGGTACCGG
>JAODTR010089247.1:2494-36141 GCA_025399935.1 Amblyopsis rosae | reverse complement strand
TACCGCTCCCGCTGCTCCGATTCTCCGGCCAATCTCTCGCTCCATAGTCCCCTCACTCGCGAACAAGACCCCGAGGTGCTTAAACTCTTTCACTTGGGGTAAGGACTCACTCCCCACCTGGAGTAGGCACTCCATCGGTTTCCGGAGGTATTTAAGCAGGGGTAAAATATGGGTTGACCAAGCTCATATACTATATATATATATATATATATATATATATATATATATATATATATATATACACACACACACACTTTATTTCATAAATTCAAATTTTGGCAAATATATGACAAAATGCACTTGCTTGCCATATACTGTATTTATAGAAATGCTGGACAATATAAACTGATACCAAATAAGTTGGAAGCAAAAATGAAGATTGAAAAGAAAAAGAAAATAGGCAATCAAAGGTGCTGTCAAAACATAAAGAATAACATTTGAAGAAGGTGAAAACACCAAACAGCAAACAATCTACAAAATGCAGTTGTCTCTGCAAGCAAGCCACAAATAAGGGTTGGCTAAAATTGAGAAAGTAAGATGTTATAGCCTGGTAGCCCACAGACTGTTACCACCACTGCCAAGGGAAGAGTCAAGATTGGGCCAGTATTTTAATATATTAACCATTGGACTTTAATAGCTCATGCTCATGTTCAAAGCTTTCTGCATACTTAAAACATTTGTGTTTTGGGATGATCTACTGTAGGCTAAACTGACTTCAAACAATATTAGTATACTATACATTTGTCAATAACCTAATAAAACTACTACTGGAGAATGAGACTTTGTTAAAGTCAAAATCACGGAGCTGTCGGCTTGGTCTATAGCACTCTGTCAGCATCTAACGTCCCCCCCTTCCTCCCCCGTCTCCTTGCGCGTCTGACAGAGCTTTTAGCAGTTGAAGGTTGCCAGTAGTGAGTCAATGCCACATGCTGGCGTAAGGCCGTGTGGATGGGGTGCACAATGTGCACATTAAAATATCCAGCATAACAGTGAACCAATAGTGTAGTTGGCCTATAGGCTATAGTTACACTGTCAAGCGGTTCAATGAGCGGTTTAATATGCATAATGCACTACTACTCCAATATCGTTGGGCAGCCCCAGTGAGTCTTTCATGTTTTTATTGGGGGGTACAAATACACTTTTTTATATATATATATATATATTGAGGGCGAATACGTCACCTGCAATATAGAGAATTTCACATACTATGATATAAAATATCAAAACTATTTAACGCATTATTGAATTTTCACATAAAACTATAAACCTCAATGCTCAAAATATTAGTAACATTTACATATGGAGCTTTTTCATCTTATATTGTGCCACGACAAGCACACATTAATAAACAACACAGAGATTAAGCCAATAAAACAGTGTTTATCCACAACCACTGTATATGTTGTTTTCATCCCACACCTCTCAAAATAAGAATAATCGCAGACGCTTGCGCGCGCACACACACACACACACACACACACACACACACAAGTAAGCAAGCTATTTATTTTCTTTCAGCCATCTCCACATTGCTGCAGCCATTATTTATTAGGTTATATGACTCATCAACAGTAAAGAGTGTGTGTGAGTGCAGGCGTGAGCATGTAGCCTTGCAACTTTCAGTGTGTCCGTTGCAAGTGAGTCACAATCCCATTTTACATGAATAGAGATTAAACATGCCATTTATTTTATGCATTAATTCTATGTTTTGATGACATGGGAAATAACAACATCTGACTCTTTTTCTGCTTTCTCTGTCTCGCCACTAACCACATCATCTTTGTGTTTATATGTTTATTTTGTTTATTTTCTTCTCTCACAAACTGCAAGCCCTGAGTCTCCTTCTGTTTCCAGACACCTCTCTCTCTCTCTCTCTCTCTCTCTCTCTCTCTCTCTCTGTGTTTAAAAGGTGTGTTCCAAGTAATCATTCAGTTTCCTGGTTCATTGTTTATTGTTTGCATTTTTTTATTTTTTTATTAAATGAAATGACACCATTGCCTACTGGTGAGATATTATTTTTCAGTTAAAGATTTCCTAGAATTCATAGAACACCAAAACATTTCTATGGAAGTGTTATGGACAGTTACATTTGATGATGTTCACAAAAGAGAACATTTGTGAGATGCAGACCAAATGAAAAGATGCTGAAGGAATGCTTGATGCCATCTGTCAAGCATGGTGGAGGCAATTTCATGGTCTGGGACTGCTTAGTTGGTGGTAAAGTGGGACATTTGTACAGGGCAAAAAGGATATTGGAAGGCTATCATTGCATACCGTGTGGACAGATGTGCTAACATTATGAAAACAGGCTTTCATCGTGATCAATATGTCTTAAAAGAGTCATGCACCTTTTCACGTTAACACATTTGCTTGAGTTCTCAATGCAAGTTGACTAAGCACATTATCTCATGAATGAAGGTTATACCTTCCATAGTTAGCACAACATTGCAGCCATCCCTGCCCGCTAACCAGCCATACATATCCATAAGAATGTTTTATTTCATGAATGAAGGGATACAGCATGAAATCGCAGCCGTCCTTGCCGCTACAGGAAGATTATAAAGCAGATTAGATGGCTAGCTGCTAGCAACATAACACAATTAGTGATTCATTTAAACAAGAAATGTTCAAGTTAAACAAAGACACATACTATCTTTGTTATTATCACGGACATAAAGTCAAAAGTTTTTCATTTACAGTTCACAGTCCACTTTGAAAGGCCCAGTACGTCTCCAAGTCACATCGACATAACTAAGTTTTCATGGAATGACTCCTTTAAAATTATAAACTCGTATTAGCTAACACAATGTTCTATTGGAACATATGAGTGATGGTTGCTGAAAATGGGCTTCTGTATAGATATTTCATAAACAATCTGCCATTTCCAGCTACCGTACAATAATCAGTTTCAACATTAATGTCTAAACTGTATTTCTGTTACAAGTATGGATATGTGGACAAAGGATATTGAGAGACATGCTTTAATAAAATCTGTTTTTATCAATGAAAAATATTTACCTGGATATTAATGATTGCCACCATTTTCTACTTGATTTTCAGTTCCTTGTGGCTGTAAATTTCAAATGGAACAGAAATTCCCTGCTACCTCTTTAATTTCTTTCCCTCTTCGCTAGGAGTCACTTCCTCATAACTATGGACCATCAAGAGATTTGGGTCCAGTTAGATGGGATGTCACCGCTCACTCCACTATGTCAGTTGTTCCATGATGTTCCCTGGCAACAGCAGTTGTGTACCGGCAATGACGCATTTGGAGCAAAAAACTCCCTATTTTTACATAATTGTTTCTTTAACGTCCTTATCAGAACTGTGATGTTAGGTGATTCTGATTCACATCATGAGTCCATATTTAGCTGAGTCAAGTCTGGGTCTCCAGTCAGACTGAAGTCATGAATGTATGTCATGTATGGCTTGTGACTTTATGTGTGAGTATGGGGAAATCACATTTTCAGTAGCTTCAAATTCCAAGGCTAGTTATATGTAGTACATCACATCCCAAATATATAAAGTGTAATTGCACCCTAAAACGTGTTTATTGAGCTGTAAATGAGGTAATAGGACTGATCTGTTATGAGACACATCAATGCTGGTGTTAATATAAACACAATTCCAGTTTTTAATAAAAATCTACATTATATGGGCTGAAAACAGAACTACACGTCATATCCGTAAAAATCACCCCAGTTGGCCCCATTACCTGTTTTCATCGATACATTTAATACGCTTATGTCATCAAATTCAAATGTTAACGTTAATGTTAATGGGGGTCCCCCCCTCTTAGCCCCTCCCCTCCCCTCACTCAACACCTTATGAAGTCATGCATTTATTATTTTGCTGGTCCTAGCAAACTTAGGGAAGGCTAATTGAACCAACCTGTCCAATCATCTGGTTTGAGAGGCAGCAATGTTTTCACTTTGGCTGATTGTTGACTCCTAAGGTACATTATTGTTCCAATGAAGATGATTCAATGCTAAAATGAGTTACTGGCTACTGAAGTTGTCATTTTTTGGAAGCGGCTAGGCAGGGTAGTAATAGTAAAAGTAATATAGTAATGTAACGAGTATAGTAACTAATTACTTTTAATACCCAGTAATAAGTAAAGTAATTACTTTTTAAAGGAGTAATAAGTAAATAGTAACTTATTACTATTCTTGAGTAAGTTACCAAAAACTGAGTGGGCATGTCCCAACTGCAGTATAACACAACTGTTTGGCTGTATAAGGGATTTGGCCATTTCTAATACAATCTATATTATTTAATAATTTTATATGATGCAGACTTTTAGACCCTAAACATGTTAAATAACTGTATACCCCATTATGAATACAAATGTTGGGTTATAATTAGTGTGATATTATTTCCAGTATTTTCTTGTATATGAGGGTTGAATAATAAAATAACCATCTTCCAGTAGGCTACATCCAGTATTCCACACCTGGCAGTATATTGTGGGTGCTATCATTACGTGAATGCCATTAAAGTAATTATTGGAGAAGCATCATTAATTGATGAGTTCCACAAGCGACCTGATTCCCCAGTGATAAATGAACCCAGCCGGAGAATATGGCAGCTAGTAACCAATAGGTTAATGCTGTGATCAGTGAGCAAGCATTGTGGTGGTGGCAACTGTGTCTAATCCACCATTGTTACTAAATGACTACTGTAACAATAGAGTGCATTCATTTTCTGCTGGGCTCTGTATTTGGAATGGGTTACTGTGTGTGTGTGTGTGTGTGTGTGTGTGTGTGTGTGCGTGCGCGTGTGCGTGTGCGTGTGTGCATGTGCGTGTGCATGTGTGTGTACACCAGTCGGATGGTCCAGTACAAAGATGAAATGAAGGGTATACAGTTAATATATAATATTATACAGTTATAACCAAAGTACCAGATTTGTGAGTGTGCTTCAGTGTGTGCTAAAGTGTATATGGTTCTCTGTCCATGTGTATGGTTCTGTCAAAGTACTGTGTGACCTTCTATTGTCAGATGCTAGTATGCTTGTCAGGGAAACTGTCCCTTGATGGCACCAGGCACTATGCTATGACGTCCTCTCATTGACAGCCATTGCGGTTAACCTCCATCACCTGCCCATGTTGAAGAACAACTAAAATATAAAGGGAGGAACTCACATTTATTTGATTCTTGTCTGGTTTTTATTTCATAATTAGTTTGGAGGGTTTGGTTGCTAAAATCAGTTATGCTATGCTCTGGCTCTTAGAGCCTATGAGTGCTGTGAAGTGTGGGAATAGACCACCGCTAGTCACTAAAAACACACTTAAATCAAGCTTTCTGAGGTTCAAACAAAGCTAGATTTGCAATGCTGGTTTCAACCACAAGGGCAATACACAAAAATAATTGACCCACAACCCAGTTCCAATTTCTTGTAGAATTTTGGAATTTCCCCAGAGATATCATAATCATTTCACAAAGGGCTGCTCCATTCTCTACTTTTTATCGCAGCCTTCTCTAACACCCACAAAGTCAGCTGCTGTATGTAGGAATGCTGCCTAAAGAAGCAATATTATGGAATAAGGGGACTTACAAACCTGAGCTGTTTGGTCCGGTTTGATCCAACCCTGGAGTGTGGAAGCTCATTTTAGCTACTTTTGGACCATTGAAATCTTGTACGCTTGAAATCAAGAGGTCTCGGTCTACTTCCAAGTGAACTCTGGTGGTACACTAGCTGAGATCCAAACTTACTATAGGAAGCGAAGCAAAAAGTGCTAGAAACAAAGCCTGTGACATGCTACTAAATGGTTGTGGCTCGTTCCATAGTGTGATGTCCCAGATGTCATATTCGGAATAAGCTGTTGATCCATTATAGCTGGACGCAACAAGGAAGCTGTGAGTTTCCCACTGCTTTTCTGTCCAAGAGACGAGACACCCATTCGACAGTGTGACATTTGTTAAAAATGTTTGGTGGGCTTGACAGTCCTGTGTGAACACTAACCCAACCAAATGATAAATGAATTATGTATCAACTTCAACTTTTAACCTCACCCAGAGGCGATTGCTCTAAGAATACAAGCGATTCCCCTACTATTTATTAAAAAAAAAAATTTATATTTACTAAAGTATATATGACAATGTTGTTATTTAATTATTACAAAGTGTACAGCATCTGCACTATATCCCTTATTGAACCCTTTATTAATTTAGTCATGCTGCTATTGGCTTTAGTGAACAGCATATTCAACGAGACCATCGGAAGCACGGCCCCATAGACCGCTATTGAAGCTGAGCGTCAATGGGATCCTATTAGAGATTCAAGTGCGCTCTATGTCTATGGGGAAAATATCAACGTTAATTGGACAACAGGCCAAAACGCATCATTTTGAGTCCTGCCATGACGCTCAGCTTCAATAGCAGTCTATGAGAGCTTTTCCCATAGGAAAACACATCTCAGTGTTTATTGAACAGTAGGCTTTCTTCAATGACATTTTGTCCCACATGGAAGCTCAGCTAGCTTCTCTGTTTGATGCTTGGCAGATTTCTCAGTGAGGGCGAACCCCGTAATAAACATCCTATCATCGACAGAAAAACGTTCTACGTCATCTGTATACAGGAAATCAGAGCGTGCCCGATACAGTAGGCTACTGAGATGTTGTTCATATTTCGTATACTTTTTGCAATCTATTTATAGAGATTGTTTGTAATTAGGCCTACTTTGTTTGTGTTTTGTGATTATAACTATAGCAACATAATTAACCTCTTACACCTTAGCTCCTTAGGCCAAGTTATTTTCCTTGCAAAAACATTCCCTTAAATTACACAAGGTTTTTTGCAGTTCTGAACAGGTTACAAAGCTCATTTTGGTATTAAAATGTAGATAACCCCTGTGAAATTCCAATTCAGGTTAAATATTCAATGTGGATGACACTGCTCCTTAGTAAATGAAGCTCAAATACAGCATAAACACTTTTTTGCCTGACACAATGCTATTTATGAATTATTCATCTGCAACTCCTTTACACTTTAGGACTATAATACAAAATCTGATGAGTATAGTAGCCAAGGATTAAGGCATTGTGAGTGAACATATCAAAATACTTTACAAAGAATGTCAGAAATTTTCAAATATGTCTGGTAGTTTTACATGCATGTTTAGGTCTATACATAGACATTTGTGTGCTTATATATGTTATTATTTTATTAATATATGTACTAATTTACAGTCTGAGTCCAAAGGTTCTATCATCTCGTCGTTCCAGCCCTGTTTGGTGTGAAAGATGACATAACTTGAAGCAGTTTTTAAATAGCAAGGGCTGTGATTGGCCAAATTTTACAGGTTTTACATGTTCATAAGATGTTTTTGCCAATCATGCTGAAATTTGCAGGCAGAGACGATGTCTTGAACAAAGCAAAGGCACTCTTTCCGATGGTCCATAGTATGTAACATTCCCTAACATAAAAAAGTTTTTACGTGCGTGTTGCGTGCACAAGCGATATTTGCACACACAAATATGCAGTATGGGTTTTAATCGGGTTGACTTTGAAAAATGCTTACATTTGGGCAATGATTGTTAGATTACATTGATAACCGAGAGGCTTGGTGATCCAGGCGTGTATAAGAAAGGCAATCACACATGTATTTTTACAAAATGGCTTAAATCGAAGCGCGTGTGGGGGGGTGCACCCCAACTCTCGGGGGCGCTGTTCCTAAGAGGTTTTAATTCTCTTTTTTTTTACATGGCAGACACAATGTTGCTTAACAGATTAATTAGAGAAGTCAGTTGACTAGGTCAAATAGGTTGCTTCAGGATAGGCACCATTGTTAAATGAATGCCCTACAATTACTTAATTCAATAGCAGCAATTTCAGCCATGTTGTACATGTACTTCCCCTGTTTTTGACAGGACCATCTGCCACTGACCACACCAAATATTCAAAATTCAGGTATGAATTGCCCATATTTCCTGGCTTAATGGCACTTCATTAGGGCACATTACTTCTAAAGTAGGTTAAAATCCAGCAGTGGCCTCTTTAAAACCCTGTAAGACCCGAGGTGATAAATATACGTCACTTAGCTCTCCAATATACACATTTACAAATGTTTCTTGAAAAAAAAACACACATTTACTACCAATGACAAGACAATATAACATATTGGCTATGTAAATGTAGTCTTAAAAAAAATGTGCGAAAGTGTTTTTTGGAGTGCTAAGTGATGTTTTCTTTGGACTAAAATGGGTCTTCCAGGGTTAAACAATGACACCACTAGTAAGCCTTATATTACAGTCTGTCCAGCACATGTTAAAATCTTGTTTTATGGTGGTCTGAGAGTCATTCTGGATTCTTGAAATTCTGGAAAGACTTTTGTTTTCAATCTAAATATGCGTGACGGACAAACACTGACTGTTGTTACCAGGACACACACACACACGCGCACACACACACACACACACACACACACACACACACACACACACACAGACTTTGCAGAGGGAGGAAACTTAACTAGGGAAAAATCATAAAGGTAACAGTCACATGCCCAAAACACAAAAGTTGGCATGTCACTTTCAAAACAATGTGTTCCTTACACTTCTTCTTGGTATTCAAGCTTCAGAATGTTTGGCATGTCTATCCTGTGACTCAGCAACATTTTACAAAAATGTAAAAACATGTGAAACTTTGACTTTTTTTGTGTGATCCATTGAACAACTTAAGCTAAAATTAATTTCTGAGAACCAAACATATCTTATTATCATACTTTTGTTATGAATATCCTTGACCTGACCCAAAAAGGAAACAAGTTTCCACATTTTCGACATCAGGATCGGCCTGTTCCCAAATTCCTTGGGGCTACATCATTACAAACTAAAATGCTAAATGTGAATTTTAACCAGGTTAAAAAAACACACAAAAAAAACACATTTCCCCATTCTTTGCTGTACTCCCAAATACCTAACCAGAACACACTGCCCATGAACAGGGAATTACAGTATCTCTATATCTCCCACCACCGCATTTCTTATCCAAGGATGTGTCTCTGTACTCTATCACAAATATGCCTCGCACAGAGAAAATCAGCAAAACGTACATGGATATTTGTTCAGTTGTGGACTCAAATTCCACTACGGCTTATAGCGCACCAACACCTATCAACCATTTAGGTTGGCAGGTTAGGCAGTCATCGATTATTCTGTAGGTAGTCTAGCTATTGTCATTTAGGTACAAAAGAATTGTAAAATAATCTGTTGGGAAAAGACACAACAATGTACATGATCTGAAATACTACACAATGTGATTATTTCTGCAATTGAATGGCAACATGTATGAATGACACAAAGGTAGTTTAATTGTAAGATCATGGAAAGGAATGATTGTTGATGATGACTGCTTAAGCTAGTAGCCTATATTACACAAATAACTACAAGGAATAACTTTCAACAGCCAGTATCCAGGGCAACTGGGCAAAGGACATGCACGTGTAATTATTATGTGCGTGAAATGTGTTATGTTAAATCTTTACATAAAAAAAATTAAACGATCGTCCCAGATGTCAAATCCTTCGCACTGTCTCATGTAGTCATGTTAAATACGATCGAGACTCTGCACACTTTGTTTTGCACACCATTTCAATTTGTATTTTCAATGGACGGCTCCCCAGATAATTGTGTGTAACAAAACCATACGGCAAGCCGCACCACACAATCGCAGCCTCAATAATGTGTGTTCAGTTTGGGGGTCGGAGCGTTGAGGGAGCACCCATGGCAAAAGGAGAGGTTTGTTTTGATTGAGTTAAGATATCAACAATATTTCTCTAATATTGCAGAGCAGCAGAATGCTTCTTGAGTTTACACTTTACCACCATTCCTGCCTGCAGCTACATTCATTTCCATTATCAATGATGATTGTGCCTTGTGTGGAATCTGACCCAGCTTGTTATGTGTTAATGCATATGACGTAAAAGAAAGGTGCAGGCAAACTATACTAACTGAAGTCCATTCCTTAATACAGAAACCTTCTGCGGGAAAACTGAAAGTGAGTAAGCACAATCCGAATCCTATTGCAGCTGTGTTGGCCTGCTCCGATGGCGACATGCTGTTGTATACCGGTGCTTATTATGGCGGGCCGCCACTGACATGATCAAATGTCACATACACAAAAGCAGTTTAATGATCGCAGAAAGGTAAATATGCCGAGAATACGCAATGCAAACTAGCTTGCGTGTGCATGTGCGCTGAGTATCCAGCAAGGTGTGCATGGGTGATTAGAGCCACAGTGGTCAAATGGAAATCCCGTGTCAAGCGCTGACGTCTGTTGGCGACTTAGGTTACAGCTTAACAGGGCTTGATGGCTAGTGCTGCTCTAATGTTCTATATTTGTACAGCATGCACACGCCTGTGCACCATGACGTATCCCTCCTCTCTCTCTTCAGCTCACTTCCCACACTGTCTTTCTCATCTATCTATGTTTATCCCATCATGGAGCCCCACCTCCAAATCTCCTAGCTCCGGTTCATAGCAGCTGTGTAGTAAAGCCATAATAACTTAATTTGAAGTGAGTAAATAGGACTCTGGTGCTAATGCGGGGAACACTTTATTGCTTTCTGACATCAGTGTAAATAAAGGTTGGGTCTCTTGCCCTCTTCTGCAATCGCTCACTTCAATGGCCTGTGTCTACAGTAGCCCGCCCTATCTTGGAAAACCTTAGGAGGGTTGAAACCAAGGTTTACACATCCGGGTGTTGCTGTCGGACCTGATGGGGTAGTGACGTTTGTTTGGTTTCTAGTGCTGCGGGCTTGGGTGGTCATTTGTTGCAGGGTTGTGAACTATGTCTCTGGTTTAAGGTTTTCAACTGTAAATACATGATTGGTTGTCCTTTGATCCATCATAGTTTTGTTTTTTGGCACTGAAGAACCAGTAATTGTCTGAATTGTTTTAGTCTTCTGTAACAACCTTTGGTCTTTTGTAATATTTACCTTATTGCCTCTTAACTCTGTCTTGATGAACTCAAATGTCAAGTTTGTTCGACTTACAGAGTCATGAACATTTGAATAAATATTATGTTTTATGCAAAGTTTAGGAAACCTGGTAGCCTAGCACAATTACATATATGCCAGATCACAGATTTGAAAGAAATTGGAATGTGTCCTCTGGAAATATTCAGCACGGTGGTGACAGCTTAGTATGTATTCTTAAGGAGGTTTTTATCTCAAGGCCTTACGTCAGGGTTTCATTCATTCCTCTCTGCTTTGTAGATGTCTCCAAAAGGAGACCTTTAAGGGCTTCCATCACCCAGCATTTCCACATACAACCTTTTGCCCTATTGTCTTTGTACAGCAATAATGATTTGTGCTGCAATTCTATTCACCATGTGATTCCTCTATCATTAACTAACTTAGTACTATACAACAACAGTTTTTAAGTATGACCCCAACTTAATTACTTTCTTTTCATAGTACTTAAATTACTATGGAAAGAACGTATTAAGCACAATACATTTGTTAGGGTGAATTTAGTGTAGGAATGTGATGATCAGAAAGCTTTGAAGCAGTTCAGAGAATTTGTATTCCTTGAAATACTGCCTTGCCCTCTGGGGACAAAATGGTTACTACTCACAGGACTTTCTCCTCATTTACAAATGCACACGTGCGCACGCACGCGCTCACACACACACACTGAGAAGGAGAGAGTGAATACATATGTGTAGAGGGCAGAGAACGACATTTTAGAGAGTGAAGCCAGTGGAATGGTGCTGTCTGTTCTAGCCATTCAAAGGTTAATCCACCTATCAAATACTATAAAAGGTCACAGTATGTGGTCACGCTTCATGCATGTCATCCTCAGTGGAATCTGTATAACGTATGAGTCAGATTACAGATTTACCTATACCTCCTTATGATTTACATGAGTAATCATTGCAACCAAATTCTGGTTGAAAACTATTTGTAAATAAGTATTTGGGTGGGGCCCTATTTAAGTGAGGGGCAGTGTAAATAGTGACTAAAGTACAGCACTAGATAATTCACTCTATTATAGTATAGTTCTCTACAGCCTGAAGTATCCCAAGAAGCCCATATGTCCTCCCTAAATCACTGTTTGGACAGACAACTGTGTTTTAAGTTCCATGTGACTACTGGGAGAGCTAGAGAGGCATGCACTCAGCACTAAGGAAACATGGCTTTCAACCACAGGGTAATTCCAGACACAAAGTAATGAGTGCACATTTTAGTATATCAAGTATAAAAATGATGTAAATACAGACATTTATTAATCTGTACAATATTAGTCTGTGACGACAAATCTTGTACAGATTAATAAATGTACAGACTATTTTACCAATGCCAAAGTATTACGTAGTGCGGCTTTAACCAACGAGAGTGCAAACGGAACCGACGGCAAGCAGCCAAGCCCCATTTTGTCAGTTCAGTGGGTTCACAGTGGCCTTTTCGCTCAGCTGTGTATGGGAAACTAATCACAAAGCCTCACAGTTCCGTCCAATCTGTTTAGCTTCTCTGTTAGAACAATCAAGAGAGAGAGAGAGGGGGAAAAAACGGTCTGGACTTCCTGATATGGGGTTTCCCAGGGAAACAGCTTGAGTCAGTTTCTGGGCCATGACATCATCCCCCGGCACACAGTGTTTTGATTCTGCCAAAGGAAGAGAAGTAGAACTACGGTTGGGGCCATGGGAAAACCCCACCACCTTTATCTGTCTCTGCATGCAAATCAACTGTAAACAGTATTGTGTAGGGTGCTGGACAAAACAGAACTGAATCTACACGGAAGAGATGACAAAATGCACACACAAGGATGTTCCACCGCTCTGCAAATGGTTTGCTAATGGTCCCCCCCCCCCTTTCCCACACACAGACACACAGAGGAAACCCAAGGAGGCTATATGAGAAAGATTAGGACCCCTGGCCTTGCAAGACTTTCTTGTCTCAAAACCTGCAGAGGTGGAACCATCTGAAGGTTTCATTTCATGTGAACTTGGTCTCAGGTATGATGCCCTCCTTCTCTTATAAGCTTCTCGGCAAAACAGACGGGTTGATGGACAAACGTAAAGGGCACAATGAGAAAGCACACAGCGTTTTGTGGAAACAAGCCGCTGCAGACATTCTTTAATTAGACTGGGAAAAGTATCAAGGGGGGAAAGGAGCATGGCTTTCCTGACATCAGTGCAGTATGTTATCTCAGTCGTTTCCCATGTGAATACATGTGTGTGCAAGCCCCCGCCATCAACCCCTACCTCTATGCTATCCCACCCCCAACCTCCGTGGGAAGGCATCACGGACGGTGGCTCCTTCCAGGTCCGACGCATTCCTGGCTAGTTAATCACACACAAGCTACTTCTCTGCCCTCTCTCTCCCCCACTGTCTCCCACTGTGAAGTCAGTATACATTAGATGGTCACTAATCATAGTGCTATCTATTCATCTATATATATATATATATATATATATCTCCATCCATTCATCCATCTTCATCTGCTTATCCAGAGTCAGGTCTCTCTCTCTATATGTATATATATATATATATATATAGAGAGAGAGAGAGAGAGAGAAATAATGTTTTTCTTTTCTTTTTGGATGCACAGTCCACATTTCTATGACCATTTAACTTGAATATTATGGTTAACACAAGGAACACTCCCCTTTGTGTCTGGGATTGCCATTTAGGTTGAAAAGAGTGACATAGAAGTGTTGTTGTTTGGGTTTGAAACTGAACACAAAGCCCATGCCCACCCCCCCCCCCCCCCAAACTTCTGAGTGGCTCACATTCCAATCCTCTCCTCCCCCTACAACCACCACAGTTGCATATCTAACATCTATCTGCAACTACTTGATTACTCAAACCCTCGTAACTATACATTCTACCTGCAGAGACCAGCGTTAGCGACATGACAGCCATACATCTTGTTAAGTGTGACTCTAACACGTGTTTCTTATCGGTCCAGCATGTATTATTTGTCATGCATGTAAGTCAGCGTGAAGACATACGAAGGAAGGAAGTAAAGTACGGAAACTACAGGGTCAAAGGCTCTACCAAAGGACAACAGCCACAAACAAACCTTTATAGTAGAACATTTAATTGAGACAAGTGGGGATCATTTCCTGGCCCAGCAGCTCTGAGTTGTCCCGGGCAGGTATGCCAATGACCTCTGACCCCAAACCAAACCTGCGCTAACATGCTGACCCATGGCGACCCCTCAGATGGAAGCTTTCCCACAAAGCTCTCTGTTTGATGTCCCTGATCCCATGGGCCCCCACTGGTCAAGACCTCTGAGAAGGGCCTGGAGGTAAGGGTGGGTGTGCGGGGGTACCTTTTCTTTTTTCCTCTTTTCTCCCCCCCCCCACACACACACAACACAACCAAGCAGCCACCCGCCTAGCATTCAAAGCACATGCAAGCGTCCTCCTCCTTGGAGGTGAGCACAGAGACTGCTCCCAAATGTAGAGGCATGACAGGCTAGTGTGTTTGTGTTCCTATGTGCAGCCTGTATACGTATGTACAGTACTGTACTGGATGTGTGTGTGGAAGCCTAGGGGGCTAATGGCTGCCAGCCGTAGTGTTCTCCTCACACATACATATCCATGGTGAGGTTAAACTGCTTAAATAGCATGCTGATTACTATTAATGGTATCAAAAACATTGAAAGAAAATGTTAAATATTGTCTTTGTAAATGGTGACCAGTGGTCACAGTGCAATATAATGGGTCCCTGTTTATTACCTGTTACACCAATCAATGAATTCCTGTGCGTCAAGCCTGAACTAATAACTATTGATAGCACTCAGCGCCTCTTTGTCTACCATGCCATTCAACATAAGTGACATGGGCAGTCTTTGTTTGTCTGGCCAGGAGCATGGGCTGCTTCTCCTGCTGTGCTGCAGGACAGTATTACGGCCCCTCTGTAATTGCAGGATAATCTTTGTCAATCACAGTCAAGGCAAATACAAGGCTGCTAGACACCTGGCTTCTCTCCATTTTCTGCAGACCCCCAATGCTTGTCAAATGTAAGTGATGGGGGCTGGGGAAGCATGTTAACAATAGAGAGTCCGAATTAAAGATGAAATCCTCCAAGCCAACAGCAGCCTAGCCACTGCTGGGAGGTGAACGGTGGAGGTCGTCGGCCATCTTTGGTGGGCCATTCAACATGTTTCGACATCCTCTAAGGCAGTAAAAGCTTGTTTTTATTACCGTTTAATTTGAAACCATAAAGTTGCATATGGGCGGGAGCTGTGGCGCACGCAAGTCTTGCCATCATTGAGGATTATTTGTACATTATAGTGTCTTTGAATCTCAACTATAAACATTTAGCCTGCTGTTATCGAGTCAAAATTGCAGATAGCATTAGTCATTGATAGTGTAGGCCTACTTATCCTTAGATGGCAGCAACCTCCTCTGTGTTTGCATATTACATTTGTCTTTTAAAATAGTATACTACACACACAAGTTGGATTAGTTCATGTGTAACTGCACTGTAATCGAAGTCATATGATTGATCTGTGATGAGACACATCAATGCTGATGTTATTATTGACAAATTTCCGTTCTTATATAAATCTGCATTTTATGGTTTTTAAATAAAACAGAACTACACGTCATAGTCATTCAAATTCACCCCAGGACCTGGCTGGTTTTCACCGGTACACTTAGTATGCTCATTTGTCATCAAATTTCAATGTTAATGTTAATGTTAATGGTGGTCCCCCTCTCAACCCCTCCCCTCACTCAGCTCCTTGACACATTTTTCAAAGTTGTAGTGTGTGGATCAGGCTCAGCGTTGGGGTGCAGTTAAACCTTGCTTGTGATGCTAGCTTCTTACAGAGTCTATCAAACTATAAATCTGTTTTGTTTGGCTGTTCACAACCATCCACCCTTCTGTTATAAGTCTCTGTTAACATCACCTACATTTTTTTCCTACTGCTTACAGAATGGCAGCAGGTGATTGTCTGTCCCCTAATGATTTATGGATGAACAAGTGTTATCAGTGTGAACAAGTGGCTTTTAGTCTGTATATCCACTGAACAGAAAGAGAGAAAGGGAGATTCCTGCAAAGCTCAGTTGTAGTACAAATTCTATTTCAGGCTAGAATTCAAAGTAAAATGGTTGATTTTCACAGCTTTGTTTCTGAGGGTGGTGTCAGGGTTTATAGAAAGTTCACAATGATGACAAGGCTTGTGGGGAAGGTATACTGCGCAACATCTATTGAAATAAAATATTTCACAAAACAGATATTGCCATATCTGAATTTAACAGTGTCTATAAACATTATATAAAATGTGTGTGTGTTTACATGTCTTGGCTGTGAATCATTTGCTGCCCCTTCATTGCTTGGAGCTTTAAAATATCTCAATAAACAAGCCATACAGTGACTATACTGATTATCTTAGTGCCATACTGTATATAGTGGACATATAATCTACCTGTTGTTATGGACACAGTAAGTATAAGTAGCCCATGTATTTGAAGACATTCCAATTAAGAAAAAAATGTGTTGCCAAAACAAATCTTTGGTGGTTTGCTGCTCAAAAATCGTCATACTGGGCTTTTAAGAACAATTTTTCCCGACATTAATATTGAGCAATGTCCTTGTTGAAGTGATGAAACCTTCCTGTGGCTGGTTTGTATTTCCCTAGAAAGAAGAAGTAATTTGAGAATTCAACCTATTATGTAAGTACATCCCTAAGAACAACTTTGAATTCACAAATACACCTGCAGGGCTAATATTTCTTTGAAAAAACAAACAAAACTACAAATGTATAAACACTAAGTTTATAGGACAACTACAGCATGTGGGCATCTTACACCCACCATCCACACACACTATTACCAGTACTGATATTCTGTTTCGTATAATCACAACAATAACATTAAAGATGTATTCGTACATTTTGACATTTGTACATTGTATTTCAATATTTAGTTACAATCTTAAATAAGAAATCAACGCTTCCCTTCACTAACAATTGGGTTTTAATTTGACAGGTCACTTTTTACTGCTGAATGGTTTATGACTGTGTCTCTATTAGACCATCCTCAACAATCCTCAAGGATCATTCCTTATAGGCCTCCATGTGAAAACGCAGATAAAGCAGATCCTTCCCACTGGTAAACCTAAACCTTCTCCCTCGGGAGTTTAAAAGCAGAGCAGCTGATGCTGGCAGAGTTCAAGACCAGCATGACTAATAAAAGACATTTAAGCTGTAGCCCGTTTGACAGGTTGTACTGTTGGGCTGCTGTCATTGGATCCCTGCTGATCATGCAGGACGAGCTATCTGGGGCCTTTGAGAGGTGCGGTCACCGCTGTAGCCCCACCATTACCCAGACCTCCGGTCACTGTCATTTTCAGCAAACTCAATGCAGCCAAGGACTGAGAACTTAAAGTAGCGAGCTAGCTGTTTTATACATTCCTATTATTGTTTTGAGAAATGTTAACCAAGATTTGTGACTGGGAGCAGGATGGGTTAGAATTATTGAATTCTGTTCAACATAATACCTTTAAATACAGGCGTATGCTAAATTGTGTATAGCAAGAATATGGACTTAATTCAGAAAGACCACTAACTAAACAATATTCGTTTTTGAGTTAATTGCTTAATAACTTTGACAACCACTGTTCTAGCCTTTTCTTTTAAAAGCCTCAAGACGCACTGTAAAAATGTCGCCATTGTTAGCAAGTGAGAACATTTTGGAACTCTTGTGTGTATCAGTTTGCTGTTTGTGGTTCATTTTATTATATTTTTAGCGCCTGTTATAATGTGCAGCTTCTGAGACTAATCCTGGATAAGTATTTTAAGTGCAGTGCTGAGCGAGGATGCTGACACATTTGGAAATACTGTGCATGTACTGCAGATTTTGTAGCCAAACCCACTTACTAGAATGCTTGTGTATATAAAGCATTTGCTAACAGCTTTAGAGGGTTGACCACGAGCTGTGGGTTTATTAGAGGATTGTTGGAAATAAAACAGACAACATTAACCAAATAGCATACATATGTATTTAAAATCCATTCAGGAATGTTGTCCATGTGTGAATACTCCACCTTATTCCATACATATACTAGGGAGAGGCATATTATTCAAGATGCCTCTGCCTCAAGCCATGATTATTAGCATATGGATTACAAAGGGAACAGCTATGTGAAAAGAAAACATTATTTTCATGATACAGAAAAATACAGTGTTGACGTCAATGCCTTGTAACTGACTTGTTTAACAACAGGCAATTAATGTGTAAAAACTTTACAGGAGTCATGCATTGTTAATGTTCGCCCTGAGAGTCACAAAAAAACAAAGATATTCTTTTAGATATTCTTTTTTTTGGATGTATTGCATCTTACTTAAAATCCACAGGGTAATTTTATATTAGGCCTATTTATTTTTTGTATTTGTATTGGATTATGGATATGCTTTAAGAGATTTACTTATTTTGTATTACAGATTAAAAATAATACATAACATTAGGCTAAACAGACATAGGGCATTCTAGGTCAGAGAGAGAGAGAGAGAGAGAGAGAGAGAGAGAGAGAGAGAGAGAGAGAGAGAGAGATGCCATTCAGACAATAACATGCGCGGGAAAAAAACAGGATGGCGAGAGGAGGGGGAGAGAGAGTAAATGGAAGTCTTTTATCTCCAGTTTCCCACATCCTCTGTGACTGCAAACGCGGCCACCCAATTCGAAAGAATGAGAAGAATGCGCAAATTCTCTCCGAAGTGCAATGAGTCTAGGCTTATTGTTTGGCAGAAAGTCAAATAAATACTATAGTTCTGAACAACACTTAGCAAATAAAGCTACGTGTTTTAATGTGAAGATAATCAGGTAAATAGCCGCCTTAGAAATGTGTTGACAAAGTGCATCTCGTTAGGCTTTATAGGATATATCTGTCCTCTCAACCACTTCTAGTGCAAACAGACCGTATTTGAGGGATACCTACCTTTCATGATCTCATCTGCTTATAATTAGAACTATATAATATGTGAGTTACATATTTTTTAACTAGTTCTAAGTTTAAGCAGATATATGAGATACATACTTTATTATTCTAACCGTGAAAATAAGACAAAAACAACGTCTGTAGGCCTGTGCATATCTCAAATATAACATTTTTTTGCATTCACGGTGAGTCAGTTTCCGCGCAGGGGGTACTGGGCTACCCCCTTCGCTTTGTATGATTTGCATTTACCCCAACTGCAGTCATAATGGTCTAGTTTTGGCGCGTTTCTGTTCCCGCCACGTCTATTCTAGCGGGTTGCATTAGCTTTATTTTCGTTTTTTGACTGACGTACGTTTGGCGGCCTCATCTCCACTGCCATTGGCGGAGAAGACAGAGGTGGGCAGTGAAGGTTGAAGTAAGAGACAGTGGCGACACCCACTTACTATCCATACACTCGTCCTTCCCCTGCCCTTTTCAAAGAGCCGGTGTCTTTGCTACGCAACGTTGTATGTTGAACTGTTTATGTTCAAATTAGCGAAGTTGCCGAAACGTTTAAAAGACGTTGTAAATAACACATTCTTTATTTGGTTTTGATATCAAATAGCCAACACTGGATACGCATTTTTTACGTTTCCACGGATCAAACACGATTTTCGAAGACACGCTGCTCCGGATGATATGATTCCTACCGCATTTTTCCTGCAACGTGGATCAAGCGCCTGAAAGCAAATCACCGACCGGGGGATCACGGACAAAATAACAAGGAATACAATCACTCAAGACGAAGAAAAACCGGTGGTCGTTTTTCGTGGATTTACAGGAATGCTGCTGACGAAGTTCAATTCTTTTGCCCATATCTCCACCGTAGATATGCCGGCGAAGCTTCATCAAGGTTAGACGCATTTTCAGTAGGTTGTTATGGAGGTCTGCAGACCGTAGGCTACTGTACTGTAGTAGCTTGCCTTTTTCGTTTGAACACAATCGCTTTGTATTATTGAAATAGTTTGCTCACACAGTCGACTTCTTTGTGTTATTTATTTACAGTTAAGGAGAGGGAGCCTTTCGAAAAGGTATACCAGGTGGGTGGCGTACTAGGGAGCGGAGGGTTCGGCACCGTTTATTCTGGAACAAGAAGCGCGGATGGAGCACCGGTGAGTGGGCTATTATTAGGCATGTCTGGTTGCCATTTTTCTGTTTCACAGTAATTTTACAATGTGAGATGTTTTGTTTGACGTCGTGCTGTCTTTCCTATTGCAGGTTGCTGTCAAAAAAGTAGCCAAGGATCGAATTTCCGAGTGGGGGGAATTGGTAAGAAACACATCTTTAATTTATCTCATATTATATGACGATGTACGTGAAATATTGTCGCTAGTCCAACAGTTAAAAATAATGCGGTTTCTTTTGGTATTAGATCACGATATCCATGCAATAATTTAACATGTAGCCTATCTGTGTCTGTTTGTAGCCTAATGGCTCACGCGTCCCCATGGAAATCCTGCTGTTGAAAAAAGTTGGGACGGGGTTCCGTGGTGTGATAAAGATGCTGGACTGGTTCGAGCGCCCGGACAGTTTTATTATCGTTATGGAGAGACCCGAGAACGTCAAGGACTTGTTTGACTTCATCACCGAGAAAGGTGCCTTATCGGAGGAGCTGGCCAAGAACTTTTTTCGCCAGGTGCTGGAGGCCGTGCGCCACTGTCACAACTGCGGCGTTGTACACCGGGATATTAAAGACGAAAACATTCTTATCGATCTTCGGACCGGAGAGATGAAGCTCATCGACTTTGGGTCGGGGTCATTGCTCAAGGACACCGTCTATACCGATTTTGACGGTAAGATAAATGTCCATGTACAGCTTTGAAATTGCCATACATGGTTTAAAATCACCAACATTGAAATTTCTACAACATTTACCTTAATTGGTAACAGTCTATACGACATTAGGACGTCGTTTGACATTTACCAGTGCATAGACCTAGTTTATTCGCATTTGTTTTGGCGCCCTCCGCTGGCAGAAAGCAGAGATTTTACAACTCAAAGTTTGTAAACAAAGTCACGTGTGTTCTTCCACACCCACACAGTCTCTCACACATGCCCTGTCGAACTCACTGACACTTGAGTTTGGATAATACACAGAAATAGGCTAACGCACTTAAGTATAATGTGTGTTTACATTTTTTATTTATATTTTTTTTAAATCCTGAATTAGAATCCATAATGTTTACATAAATACAAATTATGACAATAAATAATGTAATTGTAATATTATGCACATTACATTACAGAGATGCAGATTTTATAAATGCTAACACTGAACCAAAACATCTATATACAATAGCAATATTTCCAAGCCATATCTTGTGCCTCCCCCCAACAGGAACAAGAGTGTACAGCCCGCCTGAATGGATCAAGTACCACTGTTACCATGGACGCTCGGCGACCGTGTGGTCACTTGGCGTGCTGCTGTACGACATGGTGTGCGGTGACATACCCTTCGAGCATGACGAGGAGATCACGCGTGGTCAGGTCCTCTTCAGGAGGAGAGTCTCCACAGGTGAGGGAGCTTTTATTGTGACGCGGTGGTTCCCCTGAGCACAGCAGTTGTGTGACGCTCCCTTGTGCCCTTCCTCCCCAGAGTGCCAGCAGCTGATCAAGTGGTGTCTGTCGCCGCGGCCCGCTGACCGGCCCTCGTTGGAGGACGTTGCCAACCACTCGTGGCTGCAGAAATCCACGTCCTCCGCGGTGCCCGCCGCGGTGCAGACGGAGAAGAGCCCTGCCGAGATCCGGCTGCACAGCATCGGCCACGAGCCCACGGCCTTCGCCCCCGTGGCCGTGGCCCAGTGAGGGAGGGGAGGGGAGGCACCCTGCTGTGGAGCCGGGCTGACGCAAGAGACTTGACGCAGGCAGGAGGGCCTGTGTAGGCCCTGCTGCTGCACATGATGGACGAGAAGGACTAGACACTGTGGGCCAACACAAACCTCATGCCCTGCTGTCAGGCCGACAGGCCCCCCCGCCACACACAGACACACACACACACCCTGCTGGAGTCTAGTCAGCTGCACAACACCACACAGACAGGACTCTGGTTTAGGCACCACGGGTCCATCTGCCTTCAGGTTGGAATGCCTAGTGCTGCCAGTTCAGTACGTGTGTGTGTGTGTGGAGCCATGGCACCATCACCTGTGAAGAGGGAGCTAGGCGTGTGTGTGTGTGTGTGTGTGTGTGTGTGTGTGTGTGTGTGTGTGTGTGTGTGTGCGCGCAGCAAGTGACCAGTCAAGAGATATGTAACCACTAGCTAGGCTGCACCCTGCTGCCTCTCTCTCCCTATTGCTGTAGAGCGAGTTACAATGGGAAAGGCAAGAGAGAATTGTTTAAAGAAGTGCCTTCTGTGTGATTGTTGTGGGTGGAAGAGGGACCCTGAGAATACTTGAATTTCTGAAAACAGAATGTGCAAGCCGACACCTTAAACGGCTTTATGTTGTTTGTTACGTTTGTTTGTTTATGCTTCGCTCTACTTCATCTCATGGGCCTAGACCAGTAAAGCCTATGTCGTCAGTCACTACCATTATTACTACTACTGCTACTGGTAGTCACAGTGTCATTAGCAACTAGACAACCTCTTCGCTGCAACAGCATCTTGTGCAAACAAGATATTAAACACTGGACTTTACCTCATGCTTGTATGCCACACACCTCTACTTCACCCACACCCTACCCTACCGTTTACAAACACACACCAGGTTAAGGCAACCTTTACTATCCACTCGAATGCACAACGCAATGCAACCATATAGTACTGAGATAAAACATACTCTGCTCTTAAAAGTCCAGATAACTAATTTCAACTGTGCCTCGAACAGTGCATCATATTTTTGGGTGGGGGTTGCAAGAACTAAATAATAACAATATTTATTATTGCTGTGACTTTTGTTTCTCTCACTCAAATAACTTTTTGTTGTGGAAATTATTTATTTTTATTTATAAGAGAATTTCGGTAATTATATCATTCCACAGATATTGAAGGGCCCACAGATTATTTAAAACGAGAGAAAATTAGCTGTTGGCCATATTATGGCTTGACATTCTTAAGAGCAGATGTGTGTTTGTGTATGTAATGTAAATAATGTGTACAAAGTTCTTGAAAGCACTTCCATTTTAATGTATCGAAACATTGAACGTCTACTGATGGTAACTGGTTTTGTTACTTATTGTCTGCAGTGGGTGCGAATGAATTGAGAATGATCTGAGTGGATCGAATGAATGTGTGTTGCATGGTTGTGGCTTGGATTGTTTTGACTTCCATTTATGTTAGAATTGTAAATTATGTTGGTTATTTTTATACAAGTTCAATAAATATTTTTTTAACTGACTCCTTGAAATTCAATTTAAATTACATTTGTATCATTTTAAATGTCAATGTCTTACATGTGTATTTTATAGCACCTTTCATGCAATGATTATAGATTGTATTTCATGTGAGATTAAGTCATGGGTCTTGAGACATTTTGTAGTACATTCCAGTCTTGGGATCTGTACATGCAAATTGGAAAGGTGCATTTTACAACACAGATTTAAGTAACTGGCTTGACTGAGTTACACAACTGTTTTAGCAAAGGTTTTGTATGAGTAAAAGTAAACCAATTAAAAACTTAGGACAACAAGGACAAATATTAACTAGATTTAAAAAGATGTTGGCAAAGGAGTATTTTGTCATTCCAGGCACTCAACAAGAACATTTAATTTGGCAACCTGTTCCTTGTGACAATAGTTGAATGAAAACATTAACCAAATGTAACAACTGATTGTTCGGTGGGATTGATAAACAGACAACGGGACAATTCGCCTCTGTGATCACTGTTCCAAACGGGCCTGCCACAGGTCTTTCAGTAGGCCTTACATACATACACCTGTATTAAAATAGTATCTTACCCAACACTGTATATATAGATTAAGCTACTCACCCTCATATCAGTTATAATTCCAGTGAATGTTTATTTATTATAGCTCCATATCATTCCCTTTTCCAAATCCTAAATAATTTAAGACATCAAAGTTTTGCTAAATAAGATTCAAATAGGTTTTGCTTCCTTGTTGACCTATAGTTTATACCTATCTCTTTTGTACCTATAGCTTTTAGCAGCTACTACTATCAATCATAAAACATACCAGACATTTTATATATGATTCAAAACACCATATATCTGTTTACGTTCAATAGTATTCAATCATGTTCCATTTATCCTGAATGTTCATCTTGGGCAGAACATTTTTCTTCAGTTCTTGTTCTTAAGCATTGGTTTTATTAAGCGTCTCACACCAACAGAGATATTGTGAAGGCAGCCTCTACTGTATAGATTACGATTAAATCATGTAAAATGTCCTCCAGTTGTACAGAAGAGCTCACCATGCAACCCTGTTTTAAAATGAGAGTAAAACAAAGTGGGCATTTGCATACTGCCGGTGAGTCATTCCTCCTGTGGCATGGACGTCATTAATTATTTAGTACATGGACTCATGAGAAAATAGGACAAAGCAGACCAGCTAACAAATATATGGAATTTAACTGATAAATTCTTCATGATCATCCTTATATTCTCACATCAACCACCTGTTCATTATTACCCTTTTATATTAGCACTACTGTGGTGTGTGAAGTATAGTCATATACATTATATAGAGGGTATAATGTACTGGTCCGTTTAGAGTTCTCAGATATAGTGCTTGAATCTCGTAGTGCAGCATTGCCGCTGGTCCAGTGTGTTATTTGTCCTGAATGACTGATTGCGTCAATGATAACAGATAGTTGGCTCATGTCTCTTTTGTTCCCGTAATATTACTACAACCCACCCTCTTGGGAAAGCAAAGAGTGAACCCAGCTGTTGCAGAACTCGCATGCACTGTGTTCCAACTGTTACAGTTGAATGGAGTTGTTGAGTAATATTCTGTGGAACTTCCTGAAAAGCCCTCCTTTATCACTCTCTGCCCCTATCTCTGTCTGTCTGTTTTACTGGCTTCTGCCTATCTGCTGCGGTCACAGACAGAATAGGCAGAGCAATATGAAATGTGTGTTGGGTGAAGAACCGTGTGTAGCCTTTTACTTTATTATACAATATATGTGCTCTCAGTCTTAGGATCTACATGCAAGTTGGAAAAGTGCATTTTACAACACAGATTAAAGTTAAACTGTTTTAGCAAAGTCTCTGCATGAGTAAAAAAAAGAAAAGCAATTAAAAACATAGTTTAAAATGTTAGCAGAGAACAAGGACACATATTTACTAGATTTAAAAAGATGTTAGCAAAGGAGTATTTTGTCATTGCAGGTACTCAACAAGAGCATTTAATTTGGCAACCTGTTCCTTGTGACATGGTTGAATGAAAACATTCACCAAATGTAACTGATTATGAGTAGACCCATGCCCAGAAGGAATGTTTTATTTTATATTATAGATCTAAGCCCTTGCCCTTGCTTGTTTCAAATACAGTAGCAAATACCTGACCTGGCTATAAATTAAACATTTCAATCATACCACTTTATTCATCATATAAAATACATCCTGTAATCCATCAAAATGTAGTGGTTGGATTACACTGTAATCCAACCACTACATTTTGATGACATTTAGGATTACACTTGTTTCTTAGACAGCAATAGACAGCTGGTATCATCAACCAACAGTTCAGACCTTATATTGACCTCAGCAGTAGGCCATACATACACCTGTATTAAAATAGCATCTTAGCTAAAAACGTAAATATAGATGAAGTGGCTCAGATCATAAATATATAGTACTTTTGTATGTGGGTTATACACATATACAACACCCCTAACAATTACGAGACTATCCATTGACCATGATCACAAACAATGCAAAACATTGCGTTGTGACAGTAATAGTCATGTTACTCATCAATAGGATAAGACAGCTAAAGGTTCCAAACGAACACAAGCGAGTACACATACAGTATACGCGTGATGTGTGTAATGGGTCATGTGACTTCAGACTACCATAAGGTTACCTGTGGCGTCCCCCAGGGTTCGGCACTGGTCCCTTCTAAAGGGATCTTCCCTTTTTTGTCCATGGGGTTTTTAATGGAAGATTTTCCTTGCCTGGGAGGAGGAGCAGGTTAAGGGGGTGTTGTTTGTCTCCATGTAAAATATAGGCTGCACAGCCCTTTGAGACTGTAATGTGATTAAGGGCTGTATAAATAAACTTGACTTGACTTGACATGTGGTCATTTGGTTCCAGGATGGCTCAGGGCATAGTGCTCCACTAAAGGTCAGAATGAACTGTTCCTATTTGGAATAGCAGAAGGTTCCGGATTTCAGCAATGGTTTCGCTTTCTCATTGATATGCACTTATTATATAATTCATACACTCCAGGCTGACCAGGACAGGTGGCGGTCTCAGAAATGTTTGCTCATGTTAGCATTTGTTCAGACTCAAACAACAGCATTATAATAAATAGCCTATATGGGAAAAAAATATTATTATTAATTATTAAAGAGTTTTCTGTAACATTTGACAAATGAGGGCACAGTGACATCTGTCATGACTGTCTCCTGTGTTGTCCCTGTCTCTCTGCCTGCACTTCCCCTCCCAACCTGTGGGTGTATTCACTGTCTCCCCTGCTTCATGTGTGTTTTCCTCACCTGTCCCCAATCAGTATACCTTATGTGTTATAGTCAGCTATTGCAAGCTAAGATAATTGTAAGCTAATACACTTTTTATCAAATTCACCAAATGCCTGCTTGTATTTCGCTAGCCTACTCTGATACGTCTACACAGCCCTGGCTCAGTAACAAAGCAGCGAACACCGTTCACAACAACATAGCCGTAGTACGCTTTGCTTCACAATACGTTGTTCGATGTCTGGAGGGGCTCCACTGAGGGATAATGTTTTTATTTGAGCTCGAAGTTAGCAAGTGTTCTGGAGACTGACTGACCCTGACACCCTGTCCTCTACCCTGGGCTGTATCATTTGTCTATATTACCTTATTCATTCTTGTCTGTGTTTTGAGTGCTGTTATGCAAACCTGGTCATGAAAAACCCATCATATCAACAATATTCCTGCACATAGGTCCTCATTACCACCATGAACCATACCACGCACTGGCACACACCAGGAAGTTTCATTGTTTCACATCAAACATTCTGGCTCAAAGTTTACCTTGGTCCATGCAGGCTTGGACTACATATGCCTTATTTGTTTGCTCCAACACATTCCCAGCCATGACCATTCAGGAAAGAGCAGTAAAGAGCATTTAATGTACAAATATAGGGCTGATAGCTTGTCAAAATGTTCTTTTTTCCAATTGTCTTTTTAATAAAATAAAAATTTCAGCTGTGAACAATTGCTCTCTGATGTATTAATCAACGATCGTCCAATGAATCCTGCACCTTCATTCTGAAACTGTATAAGCCAGAAGAAAGCTGTCAAGCTCCATTGGATCTTGTAGTATTACATGAGCCACTTACTGTATGCAGAATGGATTCCCTAGTTTTTCCAGCTTTATTTATTTGGCAACCAAACACTTCATAACATTCTTTACTGTTTGTGTAAACTATGTTCTCATCCTATCTTCCCTTGCACAAATAAATACTAGGTGTGGCAGTACATTTTGGTGGTTAGGATGGATTCTCAGGATTGTTGACTTGCCCAGCCTACAGTATCTGTTATCCTTGCGCAAGATAGCCCCTACCTGCTCCTTGATACTTCGAATTGTGTTCAGTTACTCACGTTAGATACGAGTGTCTGCTAAATGAAGAAACTATTATGCTCTTGTGTGGTTTATCAATTGTGTCATTATGTAATAAAGGTTTTCACTGTCTTTTTAGTGCACTCCAAATTGTTGTTGCTATAGGCAAGAAGACACCCAGTCATTCCACCTCAACCTGTAGTCACTTGAAGGCAGTTATGGTGTTGACTTTGTTCTCACATTTTTGTGAATGACTCAGACTTAGTAATAAGAGAGGAGGCGATTGAGGGCGGACAGCTCTAAACCCAACCCCAGCACACTCTTGACAACCACGACTGATCCCACGGTTTATGGCCATTCCTGGTTCCATCCACTGTCCATGAGCAACAGGCCAAGACAGGCCAGGAAATGCTGTCAGGAAACAAATGGCACAGGTCACCATGCCACTGTTTTTATTGCATTTATATCTATACGTTCTGCAAAAAGGGATATCCAAAACAGCCATTCTTCAGAGAGAGAAAATCGAGCAATTGGTTTGGAAGGTTTGGATCAAGAGTATAATAAACACTCCTTAATTTGTGTCCATAATTCACCATGTGGTTGAAAGCAGCATTACAGTAGCATTGCTGATTTGAAGCTCCAACAGCATTGAGTAGCGCTCACTACTGCTTACTGCGCCTATAGGCTCAAACAGTACCCTGGCCCTCCCCCTTATGTCTCATAAACACAGCATTTTAAGCTCGGGGAGTGCTGTACCATAACTGAGCCTCATCCTTAAGAGTTACACAGGTGGCCAAATAACAGATCCGCCTTGTTTGAACATCCAGCATTTCAGTAATTTTCAGTAACTTTTTCCCAGGCCTGATTGGGAATTGTGGGAGTCCCGGTGCACAATATGGGTTTGTGTTTGTCTCCAGGATGCCTGTTAGGTTTCCTGGGTAGTAGGAGGAACATATGAGCTCCAGGGGTCACCCTGATGTCTTTGACTAATTTGTCAAGAAGCCAACAGACTGTGAGAGGGCAAATGATGTCTGGGAGGCTGAGAAAGAAAAGATTACAAGAACAGATTCTCTAAAAGCCCTCCATAAAAGGATATTTCCCTCTGTCTGACATTGTGTTGTTTCTCATGCTGCAACACACTCCACTATTATAACCACCAGTTACTATTTCCCCTTTATCTGCAAAGGCCTCCCATATATAGGTTATTTCTATGCTCCGATTAGCATTGGTGATCCGTAGCGATCCTTTAGCATTAGGGTTTTGGTTGGATGTCATATTCTGATGATAATGAGAAAAAGACAAGGTAAGTCCAAGTTGCTTCCAAAGCATAACAGTAGCATTACCTTGGGGAGTAGGTTGGTCTAGTGGTCTGGGTGTTGGGCTCCCAGCCAAAAGGTTGTGAGTTCAAACCCCAGTTTTGACCTACCTGTAAGCATCCTTGAGCAAGATGCTTAATTCCTAACTGCTCCCAGTGGTTGGTTGCACCGCACCATTGCAAGGAAGCATTTGCCATCAGTGTATGAATGTGGGTGTGACTGGGTGAATGTAAGGCAAAATACTGTGAAGTGCTTTGAGTGGCCAAAAGGTTAGAAAAGCTCTATAAATGCAGTCCATTTACCTCGATCCAGCACCATCTATCATTTATTTATATGACTGTAACATGTCTGAGAATGTCGGTGGGTCAGCCCACCAAGGCATTCCCTCTTAACTCCCTTGCATGCTTACTAGCTGACTAATCAACTCCCACTGTGCCGGGCGCAGCCAGAATCATTAGGGTGAAAGGGGACAGTCTCTATCAGAACAAGCCAATTGTGTTATGTTGGACAGGCCAACACAATCAGTGAGAGGGACATCTGCACATGCACACACACTGTATGTACACACAGTCAGAATGCAGGGCAAAGGGGACGATGGGACTAGATTCCGGTCAGTGCAGAAGTTATGGCATATGGGGAGGAAGTACATGCTCACAAATATAAATGAATCAATGTCCTTGTTGTTTCCTGTAATGCATATATGTGTGTTTACATAGTCTACGACATAGTCTGCCTTTGCCTGGTCTTGAAATGCACTGTTCATTTTCTTCTGACTCATGTTTGTACTTTGAAAAGGAATATCAGGTATGTTATTGGCATTATGAAAGAGAACATTCTTAGCCCCTATAGCAATTGGATGTCCTTAGTGAATAATCCTGCACTTGCCAAGTAGGTAATTGGTATGAATAGCCCTCTGAGAACAACAGACTCTGCCAAAAGGTTACTAGTAATGACACAGTAACAGTGCTACTCCTCGGGCGTTGGGGGAGGGTGAGAAATGCGATTATTGTGCGCAAATGTAATTAAGGGTTTCCTGCCTTTACTTTGCAGGTTATGCCTTTCTGTCTCACTTAACAAATAGTTGAGCCTAACCTTTCCACCCACGTGCATTCCCATCAGGCCCTCCCATCACCACTGGCTTTCCCGTAAAGATGCGGCCTCACACACTTCCCCATTCCACAAAGACCAATAAAGAACAGCAATGTGGCAATGCTCGCACTAACAGTGCATAGTACAATGTAGACTGTTACATGTGTGTTGTGAAGAGGCGCTGATGTTCATCGTTGATGGAGAGATACAGCATGATCACGTTTAACATATTTTATCACCTACCGGTAAAGAAACAGGTTTGGACAGTAGAAGCACATTTTACCATGCATCTGTTTCAGTTAATTAAATATAAAACTGGGTTATGTGCATGGATAAAGAAAATACATGCTTAATCTTTCGATTTTCCACCTCTGACATTACGCTCTTTGCATTCCCATTTTGTATTAGAGGATAAAATAAAACGACAATTAAATTCTTGGTCACAAGCTGCTTAGCTCAGACTTTCCACTTTAAACCACGCTGTCAAACAAGTGCTGACCTGGTAGACTGCCACGAGCCAAGGACCATCAATTATATAAAGACCTCCGTGCCGCCGTGAATTTTCCCTTAGTCTGCTTTTTAAATCAATCATTAATACTAAAAAGGAAACTGGAGATTAGAGACCTGTACTTTATAGTAATGAAGAACTTGCAAGGTTAAAAAACAGGAACTGAGTAGGCACACCTCCTGTCTACTGTCTGTGTGCACTTTGGACAATTTTGCTTCCTCTGGGCCAGGTCATGTGGATACAACAGTGTGTGTGTGTGCGTGTGTGTGTTGTAAAGTACGACTCTTGTGAATTCATTTCTATTGATTCTGTGTCTTCAGTGTTAGATTCCATTCAATATGTTATCATAACATGGAGACGCACAAGAGGCTCCCACCCTTTCTATGGGTGTAACCCCCAAACACACACACACACAACAAGCAGAATAAACAAGTAAAGTAACAAAACTGAATATTTACCTAAATAAACTGTGAAATTAAAGCTACATTTAAATAGGCTTTCACACCTGCTTAGTAACTAGTATTTCTTCACACAGCAGATATACTGGTACATTGGCCTGTAACCAGACCTAAAATTCACTTTGTGAATAGGGTCTGGACATGCTCCATTTTGAAGTGTCATTTCCTCCTACTGGGCGTGGTTAATGTTGAAACTATTGGACAGCGTTTAACCAATCAGCATTTCTACAACTGTTTTTACAATTGTCTTTACAACTGCTACCACCATTTAGAAACACGCTTGTCTTCAACGTCATCTCACTACCCCACCCTGATGGGTGCGCCAGCAGGGTGGCTTTGTGATTGCAAATGTGAACAAGATTTCCATACTATAATCTCAGTCAAAAATGTTGGAGGATAGTGGTGATAGTGGTGATATTCACCACAGCCTGTAGATACCTATGCCAGTAGATGCTTGAAGTGAACGTCATTAGAAGTTCTAAGAAACACTCAGCAGTACAGTTCAGTGTCAACAAGCTAGCTGTATGTAGCATCATGTGGCCTTCTAATGGACTGTCAACACAACATACGCCATACAATTTGATTGGATAAAGGTACTGTATGTATTTATAATGACAAACGGAAATGAAATGGAATTGTACTACTCCCTTGCACATAGTGAACATACAACTCATGTGAAACAACTCATGTGACAAAGAATAATATAATTGCCTATATGCTGTGTTTATATTCTATTCCTTAATTAAACATACAGTATACACAACTCTATATGTGTCCAGATTGACTCATCCTTCAAAAGTGTTGTTTTGGTTTGAACGTGACTGAGTCCTCTCTAGTCCCCTATACAGTACCCATGGTCTTGACCTCTTCTCAGTATCCATCCCTGACGGCCGCTACACTTGAGTGTTTCAACACATAAACATTAGGCTGGGACAGAAAGGTAGTGTTTGGTGGTGCTATAATGTCATGACAAAATAACCTTTGACTTTACATGCAGAGCACACGTGTCAAGTACATCTTCGTGGCATCTCAAAACGCCGTTTGTTTTGAACTTTGCACCCACAACACAAGTGGCCTTGTGGAATGAGGCCAAGGTTCAGTAATGAAGGCCGTGATGACATATGATGTATAAGATATGACTGTGTGTGCGTACTGTAAGTGCGCGTGTGTGTGTGTGTGCGTGCGTGTGCGTGTGTGTGTGTGTGCGCCCAGATACTTTTCACTCTGATGAACTAATGGGATTCCAGTGAGTGAGGATTGAAATGCTATTTTGTATTTACAGTCTCACTGGAATTCCATACCTGTATGATACAGTACTTTGTGAGTATACAGCTGCGGAAGCAATAGAGACCACTGCAGCACTTTCTAAGAGTTTAACTGCTTTTTTACTATGTTTTTATTTGTTACTTACATGTGAAATATGTATTTTTAGATATGAATTTATAGATAATATAAACATACTGTATATAGTATAATATATACTTTATTTATACTGTACACATACACATACGTGTGTGTGTGTGTGTGTGCGTGTGCGTGTAAGGAAAACCCAAAACCTTTAGCTGTATTCATTACACAGTTTCATTGTGTAACAAAGTATTTCAAGTGTTTTCAAACCAGGTTGAGGCAGGGTAATTCCATATGTAGGGTATAAATGTGAAGAACCTGTGTTTTACCTGTGGGAAAAGTCCCATCATTGTGTTTATACATGTGAATTCAAGGAAGACAATTGGCCAAAACACAAGAGCTTTCATGTTAACTGGAACCCACTAAAGCTCAACACTGCCCCTTGTGGTAAGAATGACACACATTTACACACTACCGGTGGATGTGTTGGGAAGACAGTCAAGCAGGCAGACATTGTGACTATAGTGCCTAACATCCGGCTATTCTTGTGGATGGAAGTGTGGTAATAAGTTACCATTAGGAAGTAGGATGTGGCCAGTGGACAAACACAGTTTTAGTGCTTGCTGTGGTTGTGATGTGTTTCCTTCACGGGAACGTCCTCAGTTGGTATGCATGTAAATACACAAATGTGAATCCAACAGGAAATTGTATTTATTCATCAAATTGAGCTCATATGTGTGCAATGGACACTTGTCAGTATTCAGTAACAATAGAAATATAGGATAACATTAATGTTAAAGGCACACCGCTGGACTGCGTTATAGGGCTTGTGAACACTACATTTCCACCCCAGCTAGCACAGCTAACAACACACACACACACACATCTCTAGTTCTCCTTCTCACTCAGCCTAAATAGAAGCAGGGTGACTCTGACCCACTTCCACATCGCCATGACCCATATCCTGCTTACTGTGTTCACCTAACAACTGCCTGTGTACTCCCGCTCTGGCACTAAGAGATTGGTCACTCTGGCTCTGGTCAGACCCACTGTGAACACACTAAGAGAGAGGTGGCTCTGGTCAGACCCACTGTGGACACACTAAGAGAGAGGTGGCTCTGCTCAGACCCACTGTGAACACACTAAGAGAGAGGTGGCTCTGGTCAGACCCACTGTGAACACACTATAAGAGAGGTGGCTCTGGTCAGATCCACTGTGAACACACTAAGAGAGAGGTGGCTCTGGTCAGACCCACCGTGGACACACTATAAGAGAGGTGGCTCTGGTCAGACCCACTGTGGACACACTAAGAGAGAGGTGGCTCTGGTCAGAC
>JAODTR010089225.1:0-14101 GCA_025399935.1 Amblyopsis rosae | reverse complement strand
CCCGGAGTAGGCACTCCATCGGTTTCCTGCTGAGAACCATGGCCTCAGATTTAGCAGTGCTAATCCTCATCCCAGCCACTTCACACTTGGCTGCGAACCGATCCAGTTAGTGCTGGAGGTCACAGACCGATGATGCCATCAGGACCACATCATCTGCAAAAAGCAGAGATGAGAACCCCAGGTCACCGAACTGCAACCCCTCCCCACCACGACTACGCCTCGATATTCTGTCCATGAATATCACAAACATAGGCCATGTATAAGTGTGCCAAATATCAGATTTTTTGCTAAAACTGTTCTAGAGATATTGACATCTGTCAGTTGTATCTACGAAATGTAACAAAATGTTGTGTTCTTCCAAAAAATGTCAGTATGATTATGCTCATCATGTTTCATTAAGTTTGCACAAGGAAATCATAAAATATAGGCCAAAGAGAGATTTTGGGCCACGCCTTTGAAACGGAACGTCAGATCAAAATTCTTTATACAATATTTAGTGTCTGATGATTTGTACCACATTTTGTGAGAATTGGATGAATGGCCTCGGACTAGTTTATTTTTCATGAACATTTACTTTTTTCAAAATGGGGGAAAACTTTTCCATACGCAAATGGGCGGGAATGGGCCCATTCCATTCGGGAGCATTCAGGAAATTTTTTCCACATACGGTTCTCCAGATAAAAGACAAAACGTAAATGTGAATATAGCGCAATGGAATTATAATTATGGAATTATAGCGAAATGGAAACAATAATAACCCTTACAATTCCAATAGGGCTCCAGCAGCTTTGCTGCTTGGACTCCTAAAAATATTATATAAACATTATTAAATAAATGAATAAATAAATGTAAAAACTACAGTGTAGTCAAACAATATAGTTCTCCTGAACATGTAACATTTTGGAGAAGCAAGGAGCTGTAATTCTATCCCTGTTCCTGCCAGAGACCGCAACATTTCCGCTTTCTTCTACTCTGATCACTGATACTTCACAGGTTCCTTCCATGGCCGTTTCCAAACAGGCACAGTCCCCTGGAGACCATCAGAGAGTGGTTATGGTTACCGTGGCACTCAAGCAAACAGGTGAAACCATTATATCAAGTTGTAATATTCTTGACAGAATGTGCACTTTTCTTCTTCTGTGTAGTGTAATTGCACATATAATGCAAAATGTATATGTATGTAATTACTGCTTGACCGGTGTACACAGACATGTGACCTTGGCGTGTGATTCATGTTCTGTTTGTGTGTCAACGCCTTATGGAGCAGAACTGTGATGTGCAATGTATGCAAAATAATTGAGATCATAACCACTTCTCTTTCCTGTAACACACACACACATATCCACATCCACATATATGTCTCTCTCTTTCCATCTGTGCACATCTCGCCGTCCTCTAACAGCAAAGCCTTCTGGGAGTATGCTGTGGTTGTGCTTGTCTCGGGGGCGGAAGCCATCGCAAGGTGCTAATGGCCTATAGCTGTAGAACACAGGCTGCCCTCTCAGCCTGTCTGTCTGTCTATCTGTCTCCCTGTGTTGTTGACCAGCAGTGCTAGTCTGTCTGTCAGCTGCAGTGCAATCAAGTTCTTCCCTGACATGCTTTTGTTTTTAACCACCACTGAACAAGTTCAGTTCCTCAAGAGAACAATAAATGGTACACCAAGAGATACAATAGATCAATCAAACAATCCATCTATCTATCCAAGCCTACCTTTGCATCCCTGTCAGCACTTTCTCTCAGAAAAAGAAAAAAGGATTCTGGACACAGTTTACTGAGCAGCTCACCCCTCCCCCCCACACACACACACAAATAAAAATAATAATACAATAAAAAAAGATAACGAGGAGACGAGGTTCTCTCTCTTCCACACCTGCTTCACGCGCCTTCCTGGTGCAATGTGAGGTGGTCTTCAGACAACAGCCACGCTCCTATGCCACCGATGGAGCAAGGGTAGGCTACCTGACCAACTGCCTCTGCGGCCCCGCCCTGGCCTTGGCTACCGCGGTCTGGAGGGGACAGCCGGACCTTTGCGACTCCTACGCGGACTTCGTAGGCGAGATGCGCCGCGTTTTTGACCACCCAGTCAGCGGTGAGGAGGCGGCTGACCTCCTGTTGGTGCTGCGTCAGGGCGCGCGTACCACCGCGGAGATGACGGTGGAGTTCCGTACCCTCGCTGTCGAGAGCGGATGGAACGACGCGGCGTTGAAGACGGTGTTTCTGAAGCCCCTCGACATCTGTGTTAAGGAGGCTATGGTCTCGGCAGGAGAGCTGCTTGACCTTGAACAGACCATAACAAAGGCCATACGCCTCGACAACTTCCTGCTCGCACGCAGACAGGAGAGAGTGCCGCATCCGCTGCCGCCGCGTCTCCCGGCACTGGTAAGCAAAGGTCGACCGCCCCTCAGCAGGATACCCCCCCCGCCTGTCCGGACCAGCGAACCCACCGAACCAGGACCGGAACCCATGTTGGTAGACCGGGCCCGCCTCCCGTCGACGGAGAGAAGCAGACGTCTGCGCGTCGGGGCCTGTCTCTATTGTAGCCAACTGGGACACGTGGTCGCCTCCTGCCCAATCCAAGCAGCAAAAGACCAGGCCCATTGACGCTAGAGGACCTGTCTTTGGGCCACGCCTGCCACTCGTCTCCCCGACGCCCCCATATCCAGGCCAATGTCATCCACGGAGCCCGTAGCCAGTCCCTTCCGGCGTTGATCGACTCCAGGGCCGACGCCAGCTTTATAGATACGGAGGTGGCACAATGGCTGGGCATTCCTCTTGAGCCTCTACCGGTCCCCCAGGCTCTCCACAGCGCTACCATCTTCACACGCCTTGACCTGCGCAACGCCTACCATCTGGTGAGGGTCAGCGAAGGCGATGAATGGAAAACGGCGTTCAAGACGCCCATAGGCCATTTCGAATACTTGGTCATGCCCTTTTGCCTTATGAACGCCCCCGCCGTCTTCCAGAGCCTCATCAATGACGTACTGAGGGACATGCTACAGCAGTTCGTGGTGGTGTACCTGGATGACATCCTTGTGTTTTCCAAGACCCCTGAGGAACACACCCGCCATGTCCGCCAGGTACTTCAACGACTGCTGGAGAATCGGCTGTTCGTAAAGGCAGAGAAGTGCCTTTTCAACGCTTCGTCCATCTCCTTTATAGGCTACGTCCTGGAGGCCGGCCAGGTCCGCATGGACCCGCCAAGGAACTAGCCGTCACCCAGTGGCCAACCCCCACCAACCGGAAGGACCTCCAGCGATTCCTTGGCTTCGCAAATTTCTATCGCCGGTTCATCCGGGACTACAGTCGCCTAGCCACGCCCCATACGGACCTCACCTCGACCTCACGGCCCTTCCTCTGGTCGCCGAACGCGGCTGAAGCTTTTGCCCTGCTCAAGTCCCGCTTCGTGTCAGCTCCTGTCCTCGTCCACCCTGACCTGAGTCTGCCTTTTATGGTAGAGGTGGACGTATCTGACACGGGCGTGGGGGCCGTGTTGTCCCAGCGGCCAGCCACCAACGCCAAGTTGCACCCCTGCGCGTTTTTCTCGAGGAAACTCGTGGCCGCGGAGCGTAACTATGACGTTGGCGACAGGGAGTTGCTGGCCGTGAAGCTGGCCCTTGAGGAGTGGGTTCACTGGTTGTAGGGGGCTGTTCACCCATTCGTGGTTTGGTCAGACCACAAGAACCTGCATTACCTCCGAACAGCCAAACGACTGAATCCCGGTCAGTCCAGATGGGCCTTGTTCCTCAGCCGGTTTAACTTTGTCATCACCTACCAGCCCGGCTCCAGAAACACCAAGCCAGACGCCCTCTCCCGGCAATACTCCGAACGAGAGGCGCCGGAGGAACCAGCCACGATCCTGCCCGCCAACTGCGTCGTGAGCGTGTTGACATGGGAGATAGAGAACCAGGTGCGGGAGGCCCAGCGACATGACCCTGATCCCGGCACCGGACCCCAAGCCCGGTTGTACGTGCCGGAGACCGTCCGCTCGGCCGTACTAGTGCTGCCCTGGGTGGAGTACGCCCACAACTCCCTTCCCTGTTCTGCCACGGGGTTGTCCCCCTTCCAGTGTTCCCTGGGCTATCAACCTCCCCTGTTCCCAGACCAGGAAGAGGAGTTGGCGGTGCCTTCGGTCCAGGCCCACGTGAGGCGCTGCAGACATACGTGGACCCGTGCCCGGGAGGCCCTGGTTCGCATCGCTGCACGAATGAAGGCCCAGGCCGACCGCCGCCATGTCCCGGCGCCGACCTACCAGCCCGGTCAGCGGGTGTGGCTGCGGGCCAAGGACCTCCCCCTCCGGGCCCCCTCTAAAAAGCTGGCCCCCCGTTACATCGGGCCATACGAAATCACAGCGGTCATCAGCCCCATGGCGGTCCGTCTTCGCCTGCCTGCCTCCCTCAACCGGGTGCACCCCACCTTCCACGTCTCCCAGGTCCGTCCGGTCTCCTCTCTCGGTCCCCGCTCCCGATCCTCAGGCTCCTCGTCTTCTGGATGGCGGGCTCGTCTACGAGGGGGGGTACTGTCACGGTTCGCGACCGGGCCCGCGCTGGACAGCGCCGGTCGGGAGGATCAGCACTGGACAGCGCTCCTGGACCGTCCTCAGTGCCGTAATGACACCCCACGCAGGAACGTGCCCTGGCAATTTCCTCCACGTAGGAATGCGGCTTCCTATACCACGCACCCCCACCAGCGGGTGCCAGTTTGTTGCACCTCGTTTGATGAGGCACTTGCCAGCAACTGTATCTAGTGCCACCCTGTATTTGCTACTTGTATTAAACCAGTTATCTTACTGCCTCCCTGCTGTTCTGCCTGTCTGTTACTGTGCCTGAGTCCTTGGCGACACAATAGTGTGACAGAGTCATCGTGTCTCTGCTGAGCCTAAGCAACTGATCTGCTCTGTTCAGCTAACTGGAATTAGACCGTACAGTTTATGTAACAACAATTAAAGTCAGCCATTTCAAGCTAATATCATTTTTTATCGTACTCAGCAAATATACCCTCATGGTCTGCTACCTGCATATTCTTTGTGTGTGCTGAAAAACAGCCCTGGCTCTGTAAGTGGGAAACAAGGTGGTGCAGAATGCACCACACAACATTATCCCAAACCTTGGCAAAGCATGTCCAATGTGAGGGGCGGAGCTTCTGAGGGAGCACCCTGTGGCATTGAAGGGAGAGGTGTTCTTGTTTTGATCAAGTTCAAATATCAACTATCTTTCTCCTGCATCGCTGACTGCACATTTAGTACAGCCCCATACAACAAGACAACCAAATGTATCCCTGGGAATCATCGCAAAAGCCTCTTCTGGTTGCTTTTAAGCTTGGTGGCTACATTTCTTTTATGATAATGGTGTGTACGGGCTTGTATGAGTCTAGACATGTCTTTTGTTTCATTGTTGCTGTGTGTATTAGGGGTGTTGTGATATGCCGGTATTGATGTTATGATAATTGATATCATGGTAATAATAATAAACACATGAAAAAAGATAACCAAGACATGCACAGATGGAGTGTGCTGTCATTCTCCACTTTGTTTACACAGAAAATAGTTGCTTGCTGCTAAATTAGTTATTGTATACCAGTAAATCACTTTTAATCTTGAAGTATGCATGCTTGAGAAAAAGTGTTGCTGTTTAAACTCAACATTAAAACACGCCTCTCCTTAGGGTGTCATAGGGTGCTCCTTCTGCACTCCAAATTGGACATAAGGTCGGAATAGTGTTATGTGATCCAGTGTGTTTGTCTTCCCATTTACAGAGCCTTAGCTATGTGGAGATACCAAATACGTATTCATTGCACAAACACAATTGACTGGTAGTAGACCATTGGGAGATTCTGTGAATTTGTCAAAAAGTGTCAATGTCAAAGAGTGAGCTAAAACATTTTGCCTACATAAATATATACACTTAGGAGAAAGTGAAAAAAAGAGAAACTTGTGCACACACATAAATTAACTGCATGCACGTTTAGAATAATATCATGCTCAAACTGTCTATTCTCCTTCTGCATTTGATTTGATTGACCTCACGCGCAAAGTGGATTAACTTCGGATGCTGCAGCGCTCGAGTGAAATGTTTGGGGTGAATGAATGTACATGTATAAAGTGTGGCTTTGACTGTTTGGTTTCTGTCAGAGAATGCTATTGGATGATGGCTCCTCGTTTTGTGATTGGTAATTGTGCTATTGTGATCTATTTGGCCCACAATAGTCATACAGTGAAAATCTTAAATTGTAACAGCCCTTGTGTATGAGTGACTTCAGTGTGTGTCTACATAAAACATGACTGAATGTGTTAACCCTGACTTGTTGAGTGTGTTTGTGTGTGTACGTGCGTGCGTGCACATGTGTATGTCTGCACATGCACTTTCTTAAGCCCGTTGCACTCTGAACACAAAGCTGATGCTGTTTCTCCACAAAGCTGTGCACACTGCCCGCGAACTGCCTGCTTGTACAACGTATTTACATTAAGTAAAAGCGCTACAAAAACACGAGGCGAGGCATAAGATCTACTACTGGCAGAAAATAACTTTGACTTGAACTCCTGGGTAACAGCAGACTACTGTACATTTCAGTGCTTCCCTTGCACTATATGCAACTCTGACATACACAAGCAAACAGCCGTATACACATCCTAAAACGTGCCAGGGTCATGTCCGGTCAAGGAAGAGGTCACAAAAGCTAAGCTCACAAATAGCAATATCCTGAAGAAGTGTCCAAAAATGGCATTTTCACTGCCTTACAATGTTTTAAAATGTACTTTCGCTTGCAGGAGAGAAGTGAAATTGTTGTCTGCTGGGCAACTTGGATTCTGACATGGCGGCTGAATCCGAGAGAAAAAGCTTTGATAGATTTACTCTTTCTTCTTGATATTTACAATATGTCTGAAAAATCTTCTTTCCTCTTTGGGATGTACAAACTATTCAACATATTCAACCATTGATGATGCCAGGGCAGGGAACATTTTTAAAAATAAAATAGCACCATCTGCGAAAGCCTGGCAAGCTTTGTTGACAGGCTTCTCCATATGGACTGACCCTCTTCTCCATTTCCCAGCCCACCCATCAGCTAGCCACATCCACTGGCCTACTGTCCAGAAGAATCTACAGTACAGTATCTAGCACTGTCAAACATTAGATGTGAGAGAATCGGGCCTACTGTCCAGAGGCTAGCTAGCACGGCCAAACGTTAGATTCCTTTATGGGAGGGAATCACCATGTAATGTTCAATCCAGTGCCATGAAGCTGATACCACATTATGTAGCCTACAACGTACATTATGCATTCTGTTCTGACATGACATCTTGCTAGTATTTGACAATAGTGGTCTTTGCTAGTCTTTGACAAGCAGCAACTGTCAAGAAGAGTGTTTAAATTGTGCTGGATTGAACAGGCAGCAAATGAGCTGCAGTGGCACCGATGTGGCCAATGTTACAGAGACAACGTCGGCGTGTAAGAGATTGGGGGGGGTGGCAGGGACAGCACTGGTATCTGCAGGCACCACCTCAACAACAATCTGAGGATATACAGAAATACAATACGTGCTCCACACATACGTGTTCATTAATGCCTGGGCCAATGCTAATCTTCAACCGAAAACGCTGAGATATTGTGCTGAGGTGCGACATATAGTGGCAGACAGATATGCTTCATAATATTTGTATAGGAATTAGGAACACAACAATACATGGAAGATATTATTTTGTCTTTGCTCAATGAACTTGTTTACTGTTCACGTTTGGTTGTGCAAACCGTACTAAGGCTTTTGAGCGCTGCCTTGCTACTGTATCTTGCTATCTAGTGTCTGCAGGTTTTGTACTTATTTAATGTTTGAAATATTGTAGACAAATTGTGGTAACAGTTCCCTGTTTATTTGATTGAGAAGTACAACACCTATGTTTATGTGGAGCATGGGCATTTCAGACCCTTTCAATTTTCAGCAACCCTAAAAAAAATTATTTTCTGAAATTATTTATAAGCAAAGTTTCAGATCTTTAACATTAGATACTGCGAGAACAGCTACATAATATTGCCCCCTAGCCATATAATTTTTCATCACCCACAAGGCAAGGTGTCCAGAGCAGACCTAACAGACAGTTTGGTGATTCTTACTAAAGGCTTTAACAAGTTATCATTCTCTAATAGGTTAGATCAGTGTCTTAATTCATTATGGCCATATTGTACAGTCTTCATCTTCAATAACATATTTGAGATGAAGCTTATGATTAAAAAATATCATCCCAAAACAGATTTTATTGTAGGCCAATGTGTGTGATATTTTTAATGTGCAGAAAAGTGGGATTAGTATATAATTAATATGTATTAATATATAATTGATGTGAAAATGTGCCACATTTAAAGAGGTTACTTCCCCAAAGGAAAATGGGAAAAACAAGTAAATCATGCATATGTATGTTGACTCAGCATAAATTAGAAATGTTGATTAACAGGAGAATGTGAAAGCAATACACAATGATTGAGACCCTTATTGCATTATATTCCATTATATTTTAAATAGACATATTTTCCAGATTTTTTTTTTTCATAAAAACATTTCCACCAGAAACTTGTGCATAAAAGACACAAATTGGAGCATAGAAATTCACCAGAATGCAGGAAATGGAAGTGTTTGATGATAAAAAATGTGCTCGGGGGTATAACCCCAGACTCCCTGCTTAATATGTACCTTCACCAATGTTTGAACAGGACCTATGCCAATGCAAATGCAAACACAGAAATATTAACTATTGTCTATTTTTGATTGATAAGCTTACAGTGACATCTGTGATTTAGACGTTTGTATGTATGTAGGCCTCACATTCTCATTAGGACCTGAGCACCCCTAAAGGTCTGATCCTAGAATCGCCTGTTATGTGGAGTATTTTCAATGTATAAACTATGCTCAAGTGGTATTTGTTGTGGGTATATTTATTTATGGCAGTGATGATGTCAGACTAATTGATTAGACTTATTATTTGACTACAGAAAAAGATCCATTAGGCTGACAGGAGTCAGGACAAGCCATTTCCTAAGAAATGTGTGTTTTTGATAGACAATGCCCATACATAATCATATAAATAAAAGGCTACCTTACACAGCTACACACAATACATAAACCAACAAGCCTAAGACCTACATATTAACAGCACACATGTTTCGACATGCTCCAATACCACAAGAATGTCATATTAAGCTTTCCCTGTCTTATTGTGACCGAATTAAATAGTTGTGAGGGACTTATTCCTCTGTCGTGATTACATTTCAGTTGGTCATTTCCTTCTGTTATGATGGGCTAAGCCAACGTTGAAATTCACTTGAGCTGCAATTGCCAAAAAAAAACAAAAAGAAAAAACATTTTCAAGTCTACTAGTGAACTTACTCCTGTATGTAGCCCACACACAAAGACACTACAGCAGTGGCACCGCCATTCCACCAGTGCCACACTATTTCCTCAGTCCCTTCTAAAACGATAAAACAGTTTTTTTTCCATATACTGACAATTTACTGTCTATAGCTGTAACTCTTCATGTTTGCATACTTAATCTGCACAGCCCTTAATGAAGTCTGCAGCCTGTGAATTTACCTAACGCAAACAAAAAACACAATCTGAACCAGCTGGAATATTATTTCTTTATTTAGTTAAAAGTGGAGTCTGGGATTCTGGGGAAATATTACTGATATTTGAACTTGATCAAAACAAAAACACCTCTCCCTTCAATGACATAGGGTGATCCCTCAGAAGCTCCACCCATCACATTGGACACGCATTGCCCAGGCTGGGATAGTGTTGTGTGGTGTGGTCTGCACCACTTGTTTGTTTTCTCATTTACAAAGCCTACGTACTGGTGTAGAAACACCAGTTTTTATTTCAGCATGCACACAAAATGAACAGCTAGCGGACCATGAGTAAGATATTAGCTTACAATCGCTGACATCTCCTTTAAGACATACTAAATCACTGAGTGGTGTAGAAATCTAAATGGTTAATTAAACAGCATATTGAGAAAATAACTGAACAGTTTACTGGACTACACATAACCTACATTACATAATATGTCATCATCTTTTAGTCTTCACCTGTAGTGTACACACATTTTCCTGTCTGTATGAACAGCAGAGAGCAGTGGAAACAACAAAGAAACAAGTAAACAATGGCCAGACTGTAAACAATGCCAGAAAAAATATGGGTGGAAGTACTGACACAATCAATCATATAGTCATTCATACATCACCCTCGGCCTAAATGACCCTGGGAAATATCCAGGCAGACGGAATATTACCCATGCTTGCCAATTCACCTGAGAGAGCCTTTCAGTGAGCCTCAGAACATCCCAACACAGTAACCATTGTGGACCCATTGTAAAAAACCACCCACCTCAGCAGTTGTCATTACCTAGTAGCACATTACTTGCCCTGCATCATCCCAAATAGACTCCAGTCTCCAATCCAATCTTATGCTTGAGTTAAAAAGGCTTTCTGTATCTAGGGCTAAATTTCACACATGGCTAAATGAGGTTCCTGCTCACTTACAGCATATCCACAATATCCTGCAATAACTTTAGAACAGCGAGGGCGGATTAGGGGCCAAAATACTATGGGTTTGAGTTGCTATGGGTTTAAGTTGCAATCCTTAACTCTTATTCTCTTCACGGTACACTATGGCATACACCTAAACCAGAGGTCTTCAACAGGGGGTCCGGGACCCCCTTCAAAGGTACTGCAAGGGGTCCTCCAAAAATGGTTTGCCTATTGTTTACCTATGCCATAAATTTATAAATCTGTCAATTATATTAATGGCTTTGTTAGTGGCCTACTTTTATACATGGCACTATAGACCGCCCTACACATTATAACTAAAATGTTATACCATATGTGACAGGGGGTCCCTGCCCCGTATTTCTATCAGCCAAGGAGTCCTTGGCCCGATAAACATTCAAGACCTCTGACCTAAACAGTCTCGGGAAAAGACGCATCTTAATATGATTTATACACGGGGATACAAAGTCAGGGCTTGAAGAATACGTACCTTCTGCTAACCAGCATTTGGCTTGTCTCCTGCAAATCAAACATTGTTTGTCATATGTCCCTGCTACTGACTTATCATTGTTGATTTTGGAATGCGTGGTTTGGGGCGGTTGGGGCTGCGTGACTCTTGTTCGTGTATATGAATCTAAACTCCAATCTAAAATCCTAAATATAAAAGATATTCATTTGAAATTAATGGCAGACACCTTGAGTGAATCAGCCATGAGAGCCCATGCTGACTCAGCAGCCAGAAGACTCCTGTAAGCCCCTCTGGATCTCTTCTGCGCCATTCTCAACACAACCAGAAAGATCTAAGCTGCAGTCAGCCCAGGGCGGCAAGCTCTACCAATCAATGGTTAGGACAGTCAAAGGGCACAGCTGTCCTAAAAGAAATAGCAATGTAATGTATGTACTGCACCTTCCCTAACCTCCACCCACGTACCATCACAGGGAATTATATTTGTGATCATTGTGAGTGAGAGCTTGTCGGGCACCAAAGCCCTGTAAAGCTCTTGATATCAGCAGTGGACGTGTGGCTGATGTTCAGACGCATGCAATCACCGTTATTAGTTCCCGATTGTACTCGGGCAGCTCTGGTCACGGGGAGCTTCATCTAAATCCTGCTCTAAGGGAGTAAGGCTGCCATTCAAATTAGTGAAAGACTGGCACATAGGGTGCAACTCTGGTGGTGCAAACAGTAGTCTGTGCCCTTCTGCGTGTAAGCACACTTATCCTGTGTAAAATGTGTGTCAAATGGTAACTCCTTAACTTGTCCTGTTAACTTAAAACATTGCATTCATATGGACAGAAAGCATGCTACTAATAACTAATAATGGATTACTGTATGATTTTTTTTTTTTTTGATGTTGTACTTTAAGCTTTTCAAACATGAGCATCTCCAAAAAATAGAGGGATGTAGGGACATGTATGGGCTGTGGCCATAGCTAGTGTCCCGATGGGTTTATACAATATGCCTATGTGCTTTATATGGGCTTCAGTCCTCGGGTACATACAACATGCTTGTTTAAAGATGCCTCTCTGGTGCTAATGGAGTCCATAAGTGTCAAGCTGCTACACTGTATTATATAGAAGTGTGCGTCACATGGCCAATGGTGGTTTAGCAGACAAAAGTGGACAAAGTGACTTCTTGAGTTACCTTTTTTAAAAACCACAAGGTATTGTGATCTGTCCTTTTAAACAATAATAGCAGATTAGGTTGACCTAGATATGAATGGGTAAGCTTTGAAGATCTAAAGATGATAGTATCTGTTAAGCCTCCTGATACATCTCAAGTATACTGCTGACTTCATTTAATTCATTTAATCTATTTTACTCTGAGAGCCCTTAGCTTTAAGCTAAAAGAACATACCACTTCATAAGACCAATGCAAAGACACATGTGCTTTATCCCACAGACATTAATGACAGGAACGTAATTTGTAAACTACGTAATCTTTCATGCACTTAAAAATGTAATAAACATAAGTTATTTATAGACAATTGCATTGGTTAAAGTTATCCTATATAGGTTGAAAATCTATTATCAAGTCCTGTTTATTTTAATCTTTCACAGAAACCTTTACATATCCTTCAGTTTATGTATTTTAATATAAATACTACAGTTGATTTTGAGTATTGATAAAATTATATAAGATAAAGTACAGCAGGAGTTATACATCTGGGGCATAGTACATACAATATAGTGTTAAGACATGCTTTTTAGGTTAGATATCTGTCAACCAAACACTGGTAAGAATGAGTTGGTCCTCAGAAACACTCAGGTACATCATTAGCGCAAAGATTTGTAATTGTTTTTGAAAAATTACTTTATTATCATACAACTTTTGAACCCTACTGTTTACACCTAATATTCCTTAGTGGCTGCGTGGAACCTATATACATATACTCAGCACAGAACGACTGACCTAGTTTTGTGTCATGCCTGGATGGTATTGTATAATTCCTCTGTCTGGTGATGTTCATATAAGTGAATGCTGTTGTTGTATACCTGAAGGTGAAAAAATATTAGAGGAACTGAAAGGCGTAGGATATATTTTCTCATTGCACAGCTGTCGGCACAGAGTCTTTTGGTATGCGGCAGAACTTCAATCTATGACGTCCTTGGTTGTTGGAATTGATACAGTATAGGCTACATGTTAGAATGCTTCACAGACACTGGAGGATTGAACGATATTGACATTGCATCACAGTATGCAAATTCATTATGAAATATCATCTATTTAATATGGCGTTTAATGTTAAAGCAGCCTTCCACCATTTCTCACTGACATCCTCACATTTGAGGTTATACAGAAGTGCACGTCGACGTAGAAGTGTGAGGCTCCCATGCTGCAAAGCAAACAAAGTTCTCCAAATGGACAGTGAGGGCACAGAAAAGTCAATACTCTTCTCAGAAATAGCACACTGGCTCACCCACTGATTCAGAGCATGCATCTGTAGAGAGCGGGGCATGCACACCAGCCACACTGGGACAGATGAGTTGTCCAACAGAATTTCACTTCATTAATTTCTATACTGAGCCTTCCACTAGATTAAGCCTCTCTATCCACCATGTCATTACGAAATACCGGTCCTTCATTGAAAACCACGTTTTCAGACTTCCATTAATGAATGATTGTGTTCTTGTAGGAGAAAAAAAAATGAACCGCGATACTGACAGAACATTTGTCACAGAATATTAAGGATGAAATGTTGAATCACATGAAGAGAACAATTGGAGAATCAGCTTCTGAAGCTCTGACATGAGTTGCATTTTGACAACATGATCCCTTCAAGCATTCCTGTCATGTCTTTGTTATGAACTTCTGTGAATTGGAGTAGTGGTGGCTGTTGGTAGGGGATGAGCAAAGATTTAAGGCTTTCTTCCAATAAAGGAATTTATTAGAAGAGCAAACACGTGTATGTATTGTCAATAAAAGACAAATCAGTGTAAAAAGTGAGAACATCTGTTACACCCCCGAGTAACATGAAAGCAAAAGACTCGTGTGTGGGCACCTGTGACTTAAAAGTCAGTGATTGTAAGAATAATATATATAATATATATAGATATCTATAATGTACATAGAT
>JAODTR010089214.1:0-14102 GCA_025399935.1 Amblyopsis rosae | reverse complement strand
AAATGAGTATCGAGAACCGTGGAATTTCACTGGTATTGGTATCGACTACTAAATTTCTGGTATCGTGACATCCCTACTCCTGAATATGTTGTCACTTGTCATAAAAGGTAGGCTATGTAAATGTATTTATGATTCTACATAATTTAACTGTGCTAAAACATTCACGACATGTTAGGGGAACAGCCTACAGTACAATCAATGCAGTCAGTGAAATTTGTAACATAAGGAATTAGTAGAATAGATGGGGGACTGAGCAGATAAAGCATGTAGTTGTGATTTCATTATTATTTTACCTCTAATAAATTAGGTAATTTATGTCAGTACCTTCCCCCCCCTTTCTTAAATTCAGCACATTTTAATAATACTGTTAACCATGACAATTTTGGTCACTAAAATTATTATATGAAATGTTCATACCGTTTCATCTCTACACTCATCCCATAGTGGAACAAGGTTTTTTTTAAGCAAATGTGATACTTTAAAAGATTACTATGAGTGGAAGAGCTTTTTTTTTTATAAATAATTTGTCAAAAGCACATAATTGTAGCTGCTGGAATTAAAATGCATATTCCACAGAAGGAAGGTTAAGTAGGTTGCTGCTGCAGCAATGTCAAATGATCGACCAGTGCTGTCCTTACCTCCCATGAAGGGTTGAAAAGGTCATTGCAGAGCTCCTCACAGAAGCTCTCCAGAGGCCACTCGTGTGTCTGACAGAACAGAGGCATATCATCAGTTACAGCATATGAATTACACCGGTTTGCTTATCCTTCAAGTGTGCACTATGAAACGAATAGAAGAGAATGATAGCCAACTGAGTCCTGATCACATACTTCCTCTGGGATGCTGGAGTTCTCTGGATTATCGATCAGTACTTTCAAGTCTGTCGCCGGCTGGTCGATAACATTAGTGGTTTTCCTTCGCTTTTCCTCAGGTTCAGCTTCACAACTGTCATTGCTTCAGACGTGGGGAAACATTTATTTCCCCAGGCAATTCCATAGGCTAAATACAGCATTTGCAACCAAATGCTTTAGTTGGAAAAAATACATACCTTTTTTCATTGGGATCCAAGTCTCTGGATCTTTGTTTTGCCACTAGCTTTGCCAGTCTCTTAGCCTTATTCTTTTGACGATTGCTCATGCCTGGGCGGAATTCTGAATCTATCAGCTCAGCCGCCTGCTAAAACAGAAAAGGTAGAGTTGAATGAATGGTTTATATCCTTGCATTTCACCGTAATCTGTGCATGCTTAAAAGCATTAATGTGATACTACAGCCCTGGCTAAGTAGATAGGAACAAAAAAAGAAGGGTGAACACCACTAACAACAATGCATTTCAATGTGTGGGGCGGCGCTTCTGAGAGTGTTTTGAGCTTGAAGTTAGCAAGGGTTCTCGAGAATCATTTACACACACGCCACACTTTCAATGTAGAGAAGGACAACCAACATAACTAGGCTAGAATATAGAAACTTGAGCAAACCTAATTTTGAATGGTATGTATGCATATATGTATATAAGTTAGGCTATACAGATATCTTTTTATAACTTCCTATTTACATTAATAGTCATAAAACGATATATACACTACTGTTACTGTACTAGAGATCATACTATTGTGTACAATGTAGCTTCTTGTGAGTTTATGGTAAACACAGGTTTTTACCATAATTGCACAGACACAGCACAATTTAAAAGCTGGCTGGATCGTAGTCACACATCCACCTCTAACCACCAGAACGACACATGCACACACACACACACACCTAGTTTTTACTGCGCTGAATATATGATACGGAATATAGAATCAGCGCCGGCGCGGATCTCGGTTTAAAGGGTTAAGAAAAGGGGGGAAAAGTGGCTAGATTCATCAATTAAAGTGTCTCCAATAACAGCTCTAGAGGTTTCATGGCATGGACCAAACCAGTTAGTCCTGAGAGCATGTTGCAAATACCAGCCTAACTTACTTTGATGAATGTAGGATTGTTTTTAGACTTCCTAGTTTATTTAATGCTGCATCCAAAACCTATGACTATCAAGTCATCTTGCTTCAGAAAAAGCAGCACATGATGTCAGATAAACAGTCAACATTGTGCTGCCATTAGAAAGGTGGTTTCAGGTCTTATTTTAAAATTAACATACCGAGTCAATGTACACCAAGTGCGTCACAGCTCTGGCAAATAAGGCAGAGGAAGTGGGACTCACCATGTGGTTGCGAGAACTTGAACCTGCTGCAACCCTGCTGCCAGGGAACCCTGACCCGGGCACGTTGCAGGAATAGTCCAGGTCTTCGTCGTTGAACAGCTCCTGCGTATCCATGCCAATAGCAGCACCCATGTCCAGGCCAAGCTTCTTCTGGAGGAGCTTCCTCTGGTGCGCCATACGCTCTTTAGGGTCAACCTCTCCTGAGATGAGGGAACCACTAGTCATACACGCAGCCACAGATAACATGGAAGGAGGAGTACAACCAGAGAATGCTGCAGAGAAGCATTTGCTTAATGCAGCAAGAAGTAGGATTAGGCAATCAAATAACAATCATCAATTTTATGCTTATATGATCTACAATAAACACTGGAACATTTTTGCTCAATATATGGGAACAGCATTCATTTTTGGCTTCCACATCAATGTACATGCCCATTTCCTACCACTACAGTTTGACCTATATGCGGCAGCTGTGTTGTGAGTAGATGGTAAAATAAAAAGAAATGAGTGGAACCAAGGTGCATGAAAGTACATTTGTGTTCCTCCAAAGATGAGAACTTTGGAGGAAAAAATATAGAAAAGTAATAGGTCAATTATATGAAAGTGGTTTATTTCTATAAACCACAGATTAAGACATCTGCAAAACATGCCGTTGGTGCAAGCCATGACAGGAAACCAATCTTATCCATCAAGATCAAACACCAAAAGACCACTGACGTTGGAACTTCATGTTGAGAATATGGGGGGAGTGAGAACAAGTGTCTGAGAATGTAGTCCGCACTAAACTACTAGTTTCTTCATTCTTCAATCACTATCATGAGACACATAATTCTATATCGTAATAAATATTAATACAAATGAAAAATATCATAGTGAATATTTTGCCACACCTAGCTAGCCCTAGTGAGTTAGTGTAAATGATGCAGCAGTGACGTGACTTGTGTATGAAAAGTGAGAATTTATGATTGTGTAATATGAAAGAATGCCCCCATATTTTATGCACAGACAATTTATCAAAGTGGTTGCTTTTTTATAATTTTGGAATTATGTTATTTACTGTACAACCATACAAGTTTGGTCATTCATTTTCACCTGTTTAAAAATACAGCAGAAGGGAACCCTGAAAGAGAAGTGAAACTATATTACAGCACAGCGAGCTCTGGGAATAAAGGGAGAAAATACAACCTACAATCTATCTGACTGCAAATGATAAATGTAGCAAATTTATAGACAGAGCGGTGACATTCAAATGACAGCCAAAGATGTGCTGCTCTGCAGATTAGGGCTGTGCAATTAACTGAAATTTTGGCTTCTAACAATCACGAAAACTACATAAATCGAGAAAGAAATATTATTTTGTACATTATGTTTTAAAGAATTAAACGCTGTTAAAGCTGCATGGAGGGGGAGAGAATCAGCATACTATTTATCGTGTTAAATTATTGTGATTTCAATATTGACCAAAATAATCATGATTATGATTCTCCCCCCCCCATTGTCGAGCAGCCCTACTGCAGATAGGTGAATGCATGGCTAGCACTGCATACCTGACTTGTCATCTTGTAGCTCAAACTCAGCACCAGCTGACCCAAGTAAAGAGGCCCCGTGCTGAAGCAGACGGGAGATGTCAAAGTGGTAGAAACTCAGGCGATCGGACGAGGACTCTTCAGGAGACGAGTCTTCATTGCACTCTTCAAGAGACAAGCAGAGAAAGACGTGTAGCTGGAAAGACTGAAAACCACCATGTCCTGTCAAGTAATGCTTACCATCTTACCTTCTTTAGGCTTAGGGGTTGGGTCCCACTGAGGAATATTTTTAACAATAGCCTCCACTGCTTGTCCCGCTGCTATTCGAGTGTCCCAGTTGGGACTCCTGAGGTAGGACAACACCTTAAAAAAGGGGGCAACAGGGATTATGTTGTCTGTTAGTGAAACAACCCCGTTTTGTTTTTAAACACAAGGATGATAGCAAGCCCTCCTGCACCTGAACACACAGCTCTGGTGAATCAGGAAGCAGTGGGACTCTGGTTGCAGGAACCATGTGCTCTGGTTGCATTTTATCTCCGCTCATCCACAGAGCCCCCAACCCCACACACAGTTTTCAAACCATTTTCTAACAAAGCAAGGCAGCTTGCAAGCTGCAAATCTGGATAATCGGTTCAGATTGTCCCTTTAGGATTTAGCAAACTGAAAGAAGTGATTCATGCACGGCAATAGTGCATAAGTAATGCAAGTAAAACCTTTGTAAGAAGACTGTTGAGCTCATGTGGATGGAGTTTCACCACATCTCCAAGCTGCTGGGCTGCTGCCTTTCTGGTTACTGGGGTTGTGCCAGTGTCCAACAGAATAAACAAACGGTCAAGTCTGGAGAGAGGACAGGGGGAAAAAATGCAACCAAAATAGAAACAGTAAGCCAATGCAATGTTACATTGAACCATTTATAAGCTTAATTTGTTTCACTTCGGCAGAAAAAAAAATTTGTCTAAACAGAAAATCCTATTTTCAGCACTGAAAACAAACTGGTTGGTTTCTACTGAATGAAGATTGAGAGAACCACTATAGGTCCTAGGGCTCTTTGTAGGGCATTAGCTTTATCTCGCAGTACTCTATGTGGTGCAGACTTGAGGATGGACAAAGAATAAGTGTACGGTATTTCTATGCCAAACAGGCTGTCATAACGATATATTACGGAAAACACGCAATTGAATATTAAAAGTTACAATAAAACTAAACATTAATGATGGTGAGAACTGTAAAACTGTAACAATGTGCATAGTGGTATGTTGCTCTTTCGTTCTAATTCACGCATTACATATTTGGCTATACGTCTAAATATCTTTAATAAAGCACATCACTAGCCATATTGAAAGGTGAAAATAGAAGTACAGGCTGTTGTCACTTTCTGCGCAAAGCACAAGGCCGATCCAACCGAATCGTGCCCTTACCAAAGGGCTGGATCACAGTTCGTGCTACCATCTGCGAGACTAGTACCGTACCGTAGTCGGCCATCGCCATGCCATTCTGACAAATCAGAAGCTAGCCAACATTAGCTACTTTGCTAAGCAAAATCACAACACAAATGACTGATTATATGCTACCGTATTCTTACCTTGAGACCGCCATACTGAAATATGAGAGTAGTGTTCACCCTCCCTGTCCCACATTCAAAAGGTAACCACAAATTGTAGACCGGTACCGGTTTATTGCGGCAGACAATACTAGTTGAAATCATTAGCTAGCAGCTACTGCTAGCTGCTGTAGGAGGCCCTTGGCTATGTGCTGTAGGAGCACCCTTTTCTACTGTACAGAGTTTAGGACCGATTCATGATTTCAAAGTTGTCTCTGTTGCCGCTTCAATATCTTCTTCCACAACATTTAGCGAAGTACAATACTCATATCAATTTGTAGACCGCGTTAACCTTCAGAACTACTTGCTGATATATACTTCAACCTAATGCGATTTAAATAGTAATTTTGTTGCGCCCTGAATGTAACCCAGAAGACTGTTTTTATATGAGGAGCCATCTTGCATTTATTCCTTTCTCCATGGCAGGCGCAGGCTGATTGGTTACAATCAAAGGGAAAAGCCAATCAATTTGCACGTTAAAAGAGGAAGAGACAAGGGCAAGTAAAAAGTGTGAGGAGCAGTTTTTCTTTTTTTTCTTCTTTAATCTTAACTCTGCCTTCATCAGTCTTAAAACACAAAATCAGCTATCATATATTTTTTATAGTAGCCATCGGATGTGTCTGCGCGCGTGTGTGCGCGTGTGATAGCAGTGCTGCAGTTCTTAGTATAGGTAGGCTATACTTTTTCTGAATTAGTATAGGCTACTAAAGCTGATGAGGTTTTTTTGTTGATGATTGAGTTTGTTTAATCACATCGAAAAATATATTTATATATTTATTTATCTATCACAAAGTACACACAAAGCACAGAGCTGGCCATGGTGCTGAAATATGTCTTACCATTAACATAGGAACCTTATAATAAAGTTAAATGTTTTTCTATAAGTGCTACTTAATGTTGATGATACACACAGACTTGTTATGTTTTTTGTTCTTTCAGTCAATTGAAATATCTTGTATCAAAGAACAACAGGTAAACACCACAGCAAACACACGATGGAGACAATTTCAAATGGCACATAAATGTTAACTTATAATATTTAAAAGTAATCAAGGTAAATTGGACAAGGCCTTATAAACGGTAACGTGCAACTGTTATTTACATTTAAATGTATTTAATTCCTTAACATATTGACATTTTCTAATGTTTTTCTCTCACCATCCAGTAAGCCTTATATTTCCAGTAAATCCCATAAAGCTGATAAACATGTCTACAAACTACAATACACTTAGGACATCCACACAACATAGGATACTGTATCATTGATTAATGTTTCATCCATAGCATTTTGATATTATATATTGACTTTATTTATACTTTGCTTTTACTGGTCACACCACATGACTATCCTGACTTTGCCCGACTATTGCTCTTAACTCAATTTATTTTTCCTGTGATTATTGTCTGGAAAAACTGATCACATTAGTGTTCACACAGCCACCCTGCTGGCAGCCTAATCAGTGTGGGTTACTGAGATGGCGTTGAAGTCAAGCATGTTTCGAAATGGTGGGAGAGCTAGATGAGGCAATCAAAACAGATGAAGCAACGCAGATTGGTTCAGTGTGGTCCAATATCTCCCAACGGTGCATGGCTACCAAATAACACAATGTTATAAAAATATTTAAAGAGATCATTAGGCAATACATTCCTATACAAACAATAGTTGAAACCAGCTTTTATTAAAATCACACTATTATCATGAGCACAACCTATTATTTATATTAAATCTCATTAAAAAAAACACAAGGTTGCTGCTTTGTGTTTCTGCATCGGCGTAGAATCCACGCAGAGCCTACGTAAGTGTCCTATGCCATTGTGCACATTTTAGGCTGATTTAAGCTTGTGTTAGACTACAGCCTAGGTATAATGTAGCCACTTACCTTACCCTTGGGTATGCACCACCCAAAAAATTTTGCAGTGTATGACCAACTTGTGCATAGCTGTGCATAGGACTTCCAAATGGCAATGGAAGTCGTGCTAAGCTCTTGAATAGAGTATAAAAGGTTTCAACTAAACATATCAAAATATTTTTTTTTCCAGCGAATACCATTAGTGCTAATAGAAAAATTACATTAAATATTGCAGATTTTCGCAATGAAATGTGTGCTCTAGTCTATTCATATTAAGATGTAGCCTTGGTTAACATCCAAGGCATATAAAAACAATGTTTTCCATTTAATTATACATTGCCCATGGGAAATACAGTAATTTGCTTGTGGCTGGTCTTGTGTGGTTACACGTGGTCTGTGGCTGTGAGGCCGGTTGGATGTACTGCCAAATTCTCTGAAACGCCTTTGGAGACGGCTTATGGTAGAGAAATTAACATTAACATTGTAGTCTATAGGTTTTTTTTATTTTTACTGTATGACTGTAATATTAGACTGTGTGGACACATAAGCGGATTGACCGAGATTGGCGATAGGAGCAAACACTCTGATTGGGAAGGTGAATTAAGGACGCCATAATATTTTTGTGAAATCTGACTAATTGTTTGTGAATATGTTCATTTTTTTACAACATTTAACTACTGTTTAAGTTGTTGACATTTATGATCAGGTTTACAATAGGAATATACCTACATCTGTGCTGCAGAAAAGTAGCACATAATGGACACACATTATTAAAGTAGCCTACTCATTCCTGTTATTCAATGTTCATTCCTGTTGATATTAGTATTTTTTTTCTTCTAAACAATAAAGATAAACCACTGGTTTTCTTTCAGTTTGCTCCAACTTTATACAATTGTTGCATTGCATTTTTAATCAACTATAGGTTTGAGTCCTCTCTTAAAAAAAGCTTACAAATTAGATACAATAGTATCTTAATATATATATATATATCTCTCTATATAGTTAATGTCTAGCCTATAGTTGTTACATGGTTCATGGCATGCCCACTTAATATCAATTATTGCTGCCTGTTCTCACCACCAGCAATGTTTCAGATGCCACCAAATATCTGCATAAGAACTACTTTGCAGCTACTCATATGGACATATGAATAAATTGCAAAATGGGCATATATCCCTCAAAGCTTAGTTCTTAATAATACCCAAGATCGTCACAGGAGAAGTTGTTATTCATGGCCTTCCCATCAATGTTGTGCAAACAAAGACCTGTGTAGTGTTCCAATTTGTGTGTGTGAGTGTCAGACATCCCAAGCAGCAAGTGCATAGAGTTGAGTAGCTTAAATTTATTTTTAAATTATGTATGAGAGTGATTTTATAAAAATGTCCAATGTTATCATCTGGTTATAAATGATCACACAATACAAAAAGGATAGCATTTGAGTTTTCTTTATTTGAAATATTTCCTCAGTGCAAAAGGGAATGGTTTTTTTTTTTCAAAGAAAATGAAAGGGGGCAAAATTATATCAAAAGAATGTACAGAATTATTTTTGACAAATTCTATTGTGAAGGTTGGCCATTCACTATTCCAATGAGGATGAGATGACTTCATGTCTTGACAACATTTGATCTACAAAAAAGAAAAGGATGTCTGATTAGACACCTTAATGAAATAAATATATTGGCAAAAAGAGACCAGTGAATGACAAGAGTGAGAATGTGGTGTGTTTATAAGGAACATCAGGCTACATACACAGGGCCTGGCTTAGATCCAATGCCTTCTGATGGTATTCTAAATGAAAGACCACTTAAACCATGGTACATTTTCAATGTGCATATATAAATTATATATATATATAAAAAAAATAATATATATATAAAATAATATATATAAATAAAGATTGATTGATATGATCTAATTTTGTCTGTAGAGCTAATCCGTAGAGAATTAAATGTCAAAAGGGAATATTAGCACTTTGAGCGATATATGGTTATTGGGGTATACATTACAAACAGAGCTGCCATCATATTTATTATATGAGGAGAAAAAAAAAAAAAAAAAAACCTTCCTCCAGGTTTTTCTGTACACTTCTGTAATATTTATTGTGACTCTGGTTAAAGGAATGCAGATAGGCTGTGTTCAGGACAGTGTTAAGCCCATTGCACACGGGCTGATCCAGAGCTGAAGCTCAGGACAGTTTCTCCGCTATGCTTTACGCACTGCCCTCAGACAAGCGGCAGATGTGAGCTGTGCCAGTTAGTCATGATAACCGTTGCACTGCATGGATCGTGCAGTATGGACATGATATTATGCTTGTTGTAGGTCAGTAAATGCTTGTTGTAGGTCAGTAAATGTAAAATCACAAATATATTAACATTATGAAAACAAGTCAGGCAACAAAATTATATATTTAGGACGTTTAACTGTCTGATCGAGGAAATGGTGTGTGTGGGGGTGGGTCTAAGAAACAAGCAAACCATTTTGCGGATACACTCCACGTCAGCTCTGCGCCAGCTTCGATGCAGCTCTGCGTGCAGTGTGCAACAGTAGTCTTTAAGTCACATTTACATTGCATTAACTGAACAGACAGTGGATTTCACATTTGGTTAAAAATCTGTGGGGTTTGTTGTGGGTCGGACAACAACACATGGCCAATAACAAAGCATTAGTTTGTGATTTGCTGCTACAGGAGATTTGTGAAATTGAAAGATTTGTGTCTCAGCCATACAGATGCACAAATTGATTGTAAATACATCCACCAATAGTTGATATAGCACACAAAAGTATACTAAATTGGGTTAGAGTATATGCATAATGTTGTGTGAACATATTTTATTTAGAATGTCATGCATTTCTTTTCAGAATGAAACAGGACACCATTCACATTAAATAAGATATATGAAACAAAAACACACTAACATGCTTCCATGATTATGTGTGTGCATCAGATTGTTGGACAAGTAAGTGGTTTCACTTTAAATATGTAGGACTAGTTGAGAAACACTGGTCATTCCAAATACAGGCAGCAAATGTTAAAAGCATATACTGAACGCACCAATAATACACACCTGTTCACACAGCAGGTGGAAGGTGCATCTGTTTCAGCCAATGAAGTTCATAACAACAAGATGCAAGACAGTGTGAGCAAACAGGAAGTCAGCAAATGCTCTTTCCGGGGAGATAGACAGGAAGTCTCCTTTGTTCTGTGGGTTGATCTGGATACGAAGGCACACTAAAGAAATAATATACATTAATGCTCAAATGCTGTTTGTTGAAGCAGACTATGAAATCCAAGGAAATACCCTCCAAAAACTAAACCTTATTTAGAGATTTAGAATAGGCCTACTGTTAGAGAATCTGAAACTGTTCTTTTCCATACAAAATGTTGTAGGCTAGCATTTTACCTTTAACTCTAGTAGTGTTCACAGTGATTCCAGTACGGTACCATTATATTTAGGTTTCATACAAAACCTAGGCTCTATCCAACTATGCACATGCAATGGCTAATGGACTGATTCAAGTAATTAAAAAGAACCACACGTATTGTTCTAGTTAATTCAAACACATTCTTTACCTGCAAGAATAAAAGAGCCCACGCAAGATATGAACCCAGATAAAAAGCTGTTGAAAGGGAAGGTGCCGACGAACAGGCAGTATACGAACTGCAGAGCTCCTGTTAGCAGAATATAGAGTAAGTAAGCATCCACGAGCTTGAGTTTATTGGTCGTGGTGGTGGTGTATTCGTCTAGGAACCGAGAAATAACTGATAAAACTGAATTTGACATGATTTCGCTTCAGATTATGCTTTCTAAATAAAGAAATACGCGAGTTTTGCACGGGTGCCCCTTCCTAGTTCAGATAAATGACGTGTCCACAAGTAACGGAAGTGCACTTTTTGCTACAAACAATACATTCCGGCTAGTCAAAAGTGACGCTCCGGTACCGGTAATATATTTCCATTGGGATAGATGAATAAGGGGGAGAGTTTTCTTTTATGGGGAAGAGCGAGACTATAATAAATCCATATGAAAGACTAGTGTCTTCTAACAATGTGTTTCATATTTGTACATGCATAAAATGTGTTGCACTTAAGCTACTCGCTATGCTGCTGCGTTCCAGACAACTCGGAGGTCAAATAGTATATTTCCCAGTTTTTCAACCTCAACCCGTTCCATGTGCACGGCGCTAAACTTAAACAAAAAACATATGGGGGTAGATTTCTGTCATTATTATTCAAGATCAAAGGTATAATCCACACGCATGTTTACCATTCACAAGCACACACCTCTAAGTTTGCATGCATATGTATCCACAAACGTGTTTTTGCAATAGGCTGTATATCCATATGTACCTGCAATGGCATAAAAACATGGTTGACCCTAAAAACAAACCAAATAACATTGTCGACATTGTCGAAACAAAAAGCAATTAAAACTGTAAAAATGTGTACTAATTTAAATCTTTAGATTTTATAACTGTATTTTGATACATTTCTATTCTTTTCTTTTTTCTTCCGCACTGCTTTTGTTGTTTATTGTATATTTGTATATGCAACAGATATGCTCGAACACAGCACTAGATTGGAAATCAATAAAACTTCTTCTGACCAGCAATGGCTTGCAGCATAATGCAATAGGTTTTACCAAATTCCAATTTAAATGTGTCCCAGTGCATCTGCTTGGGAAAACACGTCCACATCAAACTGATGTTAAGTCTCTAAATGTCAAGGCTATATATTTTTCCACAGCCCCATTAGAGAAACACGAACACTAGAGCATCTGATTTAACATAGTATCACACTGATAGGCTAGTATAGGCTATACTACTTCGTGCTTGCAAATGTTTCACAACACTAAACGCTATAAAGTAGGAATATTAAATTTGTTTTGCGTATTGTCAACATGATTGGCAACTGTGTAGGCTACTACGCTGCCACATGGCTGTGAGGTCAAGTTTACAGTATATCGGGGAACTTGTCTTGAGAAATATTGCCCCAGTTTACTTGAAATTCCCACTCGAGTGTGCGTTCCATTGCATTTTTCCGGGTCTGAGTTTTTTTCCCCCCATACTTTCGAGTGTAATAGACTGCACCTGCTGGTCATTTATTGTTGACGTCATATGTGACATTAACAGTTTTTTTCGCATCGTTTTTTACACTAACCTTTTACATATTTGCCATCCTCACTTATATATGGACAAACGTTATTGTCTAAGATCTACAGAGTTAACAAAATAGGACATTTGCAGAGAATGTCCGTCAGCGCCCTCTGCCCACTATTGAGTCAGCTGACCTAAAGGCTACACGACGTATGCGTAGTGAAAGAGATTGTTGTCACCCGATTTGCGTCAAAACATTGCCCATGCTGAACAATTCATTCAGTGAGCTGTTATAAGAATATGTCATTAAATGGATCCTGCTACCACCGATACACTACAAACTGATTCTGCGACAGAGTGAGTTATCTAAAGCTTGTTGGTGTAGTAGTCGTCGAGAGTGTCTTGACAGCTGAGGCTGAACAAAACAGTGTGACGCTAGGATAGACTTCGTGGCAGTGACTCTGCATTATACATTTCATTTTTGATTGATATACACGACTGGGCTATCAAAGCATAGGACGGTCCCCTGGGTAGACCTGCCACCTATATTCATTTGGCCAGTTCTGAAGAAGATAGACGTGACTGAACTTTGTGCGTAGCGGCATACAGTATGCTATTGGTTGGTAGTGTGACAGACATTATTTTCTATTTAACCAAATTGGTTAAGAACATTTTCAACCATGGCCTGGCAACAGGAGTCCACTTGGGGAGAGGGTCGAGGCACAAGTGGAAAAATAAAAAACAGCAAAAAAAGATGTATACATTAGACTACAAAACAGACAGACAATAAATGCCTACACCAACCGGCCAGGCTGTTGGTAAGGCGCATAATAGCCTGCATTTAAACAACAACCTAACAACTAATAGTGCATTTAATTCACAGAACAGAGCTGTGACTTTGTACGACTAGAGTGAATCAATATTAAAAGCAAACGAGTTGAAAGCTTTAAAATATAAAAATATTTTTAAAGAAAAGGGTATTAGAGATTGTTTTGGCCGAATAAATAGCAGCTAGATACCTCAGATAAAAGGTTTACCTTTTATCAAAATGTACCAAAAATAAAAGCCGTGTTCTGGTGCAATGCAAATAATAATAGGCTTCCATACTAGAGGTATCTAGAGGCGCTGGACTAGTATCACCTAATAGTATTTAGAGATGTACAACCACATCACTTTAATTGTTTCTTCCACTCTTTTCTCTAGGCCAAATTCATTTTGGGGCTGGTGGCCTTCCTGGCGTCCAACTTCAATGTCAATTTTGAAGAGCACAGAAGCTAAAATACTCACATGTAAGACCGCCGTAAGACTCTGCATTATGTTGCCACAAACACAACTATGCCACATTTACGAATCACAATAAAGAAGAAGTATAAAATACTGTATTTGTTTTGTTGTGTGCTTCTGCAGGTATACAGAATGATTTGTGGGCCAGGTTTGTAACTCTCCCCACCCAAGAACGGATTTGGACTCTAACCATCACTAACAAGTTGGTTCGCACATCTGCAGTGCAAGGTAGTGGATTATTTAATCCCAGTGCACAGGAAACCTTTGATTTCTCTCAGGTTGCTTTAGAATTCAATCTACAGACTTGAACTCTTCAGTTACTTTAGATAAGCCACCTGGTTATAACCGGCAATGGGTGGCTTAAAATGTTGTTGTTGCCAATCCTCCTGGGCAGACCAGCTATCATTATATTACCTCCTATATTTTGTGACAAAGTAATTAACATTTATCACTCACTCTATCATTCTCTGTCTGTCTGTCTGTCTGTCTGTCTGTCTGTCTGTCAGCCCCTAAGACTCCCCTGGTAATGGTCCATGGCTTTGGAGGAGGGG
>JAODTR010089160.1:0-14108 GCA_025399935.1 Amblyopsis rosae | reverse complement strand
CAACACAGCTCTCAGGATCATAGGGACACACAAACCTCTCCACCACGATAAGGTGATGGTTCCCGGAGAGGTATATCTATATATATATATATATATATATATAATTATTGTTATGCTGAAGGATTCAGATAAAATCAATATTTGTGGGCCATATAAGAAAACTGTAACAACTTTCTTTTGTTGACTCAGAGAGTCACCACTGTACTTAACACGTCAAATATAAAAAATGTTTTATAGAAAATTCTTCTGGGAAATTATATTTCTGCCAATCTAATAATTACTAATATTATAACCTTGTGATTGTGATTGTCACATATATATAAAGCACTTACTCTTATACTGAATGGCATTTTGTACTGACTATACTATAAAATGTTGACAGATTTGAAGAGGGCATAAGTGGGCAGAGTTTGTATTGTATGCATTTGCTTTGTAATTGTAAATTCCAGATAGGGGGTGTCATGTAAATATCAAATGCATTTTGGTTCAGAAGGTAGTAGAAGTCTCAAGTAGCTTCATGGGATGATTAAGATGATTTACAGTTGTCAAAGAGACAGAACTTCATGAACATATGGTGGCGCTCTGAAAATATAAATAAATAATATGAAGGAACTAATAATTAACCAGCGCCATACTATCTGAAATATGATAAAACGAATGGATGCAGTACACACAGGATAGGTAATGACTTGTTGATGCTTGTTGGTGGAAAAGTGATATTTGAAGTCATTCTCTTGCAAAGACTTCTGCGAACCCTGGTTATACTGTGTATGTTGGCATTATATACTGAGTACTACAGTCAGAAAATATGCTCATTGCATCGAATTACATCTCATCAGTATTACCGGCAAAGATGAGATCCGTCCAGAAATGCTGAAAGCTCTGGGTGTGGAGATGATGTCTTGTACGCCATACCTCTTATACATTGCGTGGAAGTCTAGGACAGTGCCCAAGGAGGCAGATTGGTGTGGTGGTTCCCCTGTTCAAAAAGGGGGACCAGAGAGTGTGTGCAGATTGTAGGGGTATCAGTATTATAGGGTACTTCTCAGCATCCCTTGTAAAGGCTACTCTAAGGTGCTGGAGAGGAGGGCCAATAGTCAATCCTCAGATTGCGTTTCCATCCTGGTCATGGAACAATGGACCAGCTCTTAACTCTCGCAAGGATCCTGGAGGGGGCCTGGGAATATGCCCTTCCGGTCTACGTGTGTTTTGTGGATCTGGAGAAGGCATATGATCGGGTCTCCTGGGAGATACTTTGGGAGGTGCTGCGGGAGTATGGAGTGAGGGGGTCCCTTTTAAGAGCAATCTAATCCCTGTATGTGCAAAGCAATTGCTGTGTACGGATTTTCTGCAGTAAGTCAGACTCGTTTCAGTTGGTGGTTGGTCCCCGCCAGGACTGCGCTTTGTCACAAATCCTGTTTGTGATATTCCTGGACAGGATATCGAGGCGTAGTCATGGTGGGAAGGGGTTGCGGTTTGGTGGCCTGGGGATCTCATCGCTGCTTTTTGCAGATGATGTGGTCCTATAATGTGGCTTTTTGCAGATGATGGCATAATCGGTCTGTGACCTCCTGGATCGTTGCGCGGCCGTGTGTGAAGCGGCTGGGATGAGGATCTGAGGCCATGGTTTCTCAGCAAGAAACCGATGGAGTGCCTACTTCGGGTATAGAATGAGTCCTTACCCCAAATGGAGGAGTTCAAGTTCCTCAGGAGGTTTGTGAGTGAGGGGACATTGGAGTGAGATATTGGCCTGATAATTGGAGCAGCAGGAGTAGTATTACCAGCAAAGCTCTCGATCGAGCGGGCAATTTTTGTTCCTACCCTCACCTATGGTCATGAAGGGTGGGTCATGACCGAAATAACTAGATAACCAGTACAAGCAGCCAAAATGGGTTTTCTCAGGAGGGTGGCGGGCGTCCCCTTTAGACATAGGGTAAGTTCGGTTATCTGTGAGAAACTGAGTAAAGCCGCTGCTCCTTTGCGTCAAAAGGAACCTGTAGAGGTGGTATTGGGCAACCTGTAAGGATGATTTATGGGTGCCTCCCTAGGGAGATATTCCAGGCAAGTCCAACTGGGAGCAGGCCTCGGGGAAGCTCCAGGACTGTGGAGAGATTATATCTCTACACTGGCCTGGGAACGCCTCAGGGTACCCCAGTCAGAGCTGGTTAATGTGGCTCGGGAAAGAGAAGTTTGGGGTCCCCTGCTGGAACAACTGCCTCCGCTTTGGATAAGCGGATCAGGATGGATGGATGGATAATTTATTCTCATATTGATCACAAAACATTTAGCATACCAAATACCATGTCACCCACATATACTTGGATTAGTGTAGTTATACATTTTATTTTAGAGAAAATTGGATGAAAAATATGAGGATTAACTGTTGGCTGTTCAACAATTACTTTTTAAAATGTAGAAATGCTAAAAAATAACAGGAAGTAGGCTACCTTCCTTTTCCAGTTGAACATGGCTTGGTAAAAAAGGAACTGGGTCATTTAGCTAATATAGTTAACATAAATGTAACATTTGGACATACTCATGCATCAGACTAGTAATTACATATTAATGTCGTGATAAGAAACTAGCAACCCCGTTTATAGTAAAACAAATGTGTGTAAAACAATAGCCTAGTTACAGCACCGTACAGTAACCTACAGTAAATAACATGAAAGCTTTGCTGCAGTCACACAGAACTTTACAGAATGAGAGCAGCTAATTCATAGCGCACGGACATCTGGGGGGAAAAAAAGTAGAGTGAGATGTAGAAATAGAAAGTACAGAGTGCACCCATCCGCTCAATTTTTCATCATCTGCATTCCAGGCAACATGGCAGTTTGTTTTCAGCGTAAAAGGATTTGTACAGAATGTATGGTTAGCAATGCAGTGTCAGGTAATACCAAGACCTGACTGGTACTATAAATTATACACACTCTAAAGAACAGACGTTTCCTGAGATTAAACAGTGGTGTAATGTAACAAGACATATAGCCATTGTTTGTAATGTTATGAGGTAATAAATAGCACAGTAATAAATTGTAACTGTAGGCTTAGACGCTGTTAAGGCAGTATATAGGTGTTATATAAAAGGTGTGTCTTGAGAGGACTGGTGGAGTAGGTCACACAGTAGCTGTAAAGGAATACTCCACTGTGTTGGACTGCAGCATGGCTCGAACCCCATATTTGAGCCAGCTCACTACTGATGTCCACACAAATACAACTCTCATGTTGGATATGTGTTCCAACATATTTGCTAACTGTGACGTGGAAAGCCATGGTCAAATGTATTTTGACTCAACGTGATTGTTGCCGGCTCATGCCGTTGTTGAAGTCATAGATCAGTCAGCGGTGTTGGTGTAAGGGTTTTTGGTTAATTGTAACATCATGATTGCATAACTCAGTTTTAACATGTGTTTCCAGACTTTTAAATCACTGCATGATTCAGATTCAACATGCCAGACTTGTTTTTCTAGGTGTCCCAGAAACAGCCGTTATTGTTTTTTGTAATTGCAATGCGTTTCTTAATTTTTTTTTCTGAATTTGCAGCATGTCTTAACGCTGTATGTGAGTTGTCAAACTGATGAAGATGATTTCTTACCCTTACCCTTGTGTTTTGTCAATTTGCATGTGGACAGTATATATATAAACATATTTGTGTATGATATCATAACCCTGCATGCAGATGCTTGTGTAAACAAGTGCACTTGTTTACACAAGCATCTGCATGCAAAACACAGCATGCCACGCACGAGTGGCAGAAAGCAAGTGACCTTGTCTCTCGTGGCACACATTAATGGCCATGTACCATGGAGAGGATCCATTAATGCAAACTAATCCTCAACAACACAATTACCTCAATCCCTTAAATCTGTCAATAGTGAAGCTGATGCTCCAGATTAGAGGTCTGCCTCAATGATAGTGAGAAGCCTCTCTCCTCCTGTCGTCTTTAAGACCAAGCCACGAGGGATTTCCCAATGCTTCTCTTGCTTATTTCAATGAGAAGAGGAGCCCTATTTTATGCAGGCCCGGTTACTATTTATTTATTCTGATCTGTGTAATGGTAATGCGGTTATTCCACTACTAGCCGTTATGACTGCAATACATGCTTGTAGATTCACCTAAGTGTACAGATTATCTTTGTGGACATTATATTTTTCTTGTGAGTAAAGCTCTGGGCTGCATGTTATTGCTGACTAATCTCTGAAAACATACCTACTGCATTGTTACACATTGTAACATTTTACCCTATTAACTTACTTACTTATACATTTTCCCTATTAACTTATTAACTTACATACGTATACATTTTGATTTTACTGATAATATTTCTCTGAACATTGTACAACCTCATTGATGCCACTGTGTGCTCAAAGATGATGGACCATGATGCACTGCATACTACTTGGAATCATATCTTATCTCCGAGGCGAGCTTGTTTACCACTCCCACTCCTGTTGGACAGATAAATCCAGTAGAATAGGAGATAGAATTTATCATAACAAACACCCCAGGGTCTTTAGGGAGAGAAATTGGGGCCAAGTTATAAAAAAATGCTTTTATCAACTTCCCAAATTTCAGCCAGTGCAGTTGTGTGGTGGTAAAGCGCAGTGACGTACGGTACTAGTGCAGAAGCCAAGGTAGCATCAGTCTGATTATTTTACTTTAAACAGGGTATAGTGTTTATGTCGTTCAGACTGGATGTGATTTAGAAATGCATGTCTGTGGTCAGCACAGAGACAGCGACATAGAGATGAAAACTGACAGTAAAGATGGAAGAAAGCTATAGTACAGGTACAATGTACACTCAGTGGCCACATTGGCGATAGAGCCACCTTTGACCTAATACAATGGTGACTGAATGGAGCTCCCCCTCTGCCCATTCCCATCTGATCTCTCTCATTAAACAAGGATTTTTCGCCCACATAACTGCCACTCACGCTGGAACTGGGAAATTACTGGAACATTCATTCCATGGTGCATGTCACACAGATCACAGTTCTTCACCATTCCCCATGGTGTTACTGTAGGCTAGCTACCGCTCGACTGCTGCCATGTAATTGTCTCAGATATTTGAATTAGGGCTGCTGTAGGTAGGATGTGAGAGTTGCAAATACAGATAAAAAAGTCCTCATCTGCTCCCAGAGACCGGAGGTCGTCATTGCAACGCCCATTGACAGACCTGCTAGATGTGTGCTAGGCGAGGTATATTTGCCAGACCAATCAGGGAAAAGTGGCCTTGATTGGTCAGAACCTCCAGGTGTGTCCCTCACTGATAGCTGCCTGATGTCTATGTCATTTCAAACAAATTACACTACCTACAGCACCTTTAACACATTAAAATGAGCGTATGAAAAACTCAATGGAGAAAGGCTTCTGGACTTCTTCTGCTTTCCAAATCTCCCTTCCTGTCTCCTCTCTCTTTTCTGAATTATTATTATTGATTGTTCACTGCAGAGAGATCACAAACTAAGTTATAAAGAATATTGATAGAATTTTGGTAAGTAAATGAGAATCATTACCTCTGTAATCCACTGATGTAGAAGTGCCGCAATAGCACTAGAAATGGCATATGCCATTAATGTATGTATGTATTAAATGTATCTACAATATATCTGCTCTATGTTTATACAGTAAATAATGATTAGAACACAAACCACTTGAGATTATTAAGACTGAATTCCATTTCCACGGCATCACCTTTATTCATGTTTTTTCTTTATCAATTGAATCTCACAGGAATCACACATAAAATATTGGTTAAAACAGAGAGGGAGTTTGATGGTTGCACAAAGAAGGCATCACTCATTGTCATTTGCACATGAAAAGTCCAGTGGTGAACATGTGTCCCTCTGTGTCAGGCCAGGCTTACACACTTTCTTTTAAGAGTTGTGAAACTACACAGGGGAATTCACTGGAGAGATTTCACAGCAGATTCTGAGAATACGTCTACTCCCTGTATACTTCGCCTTAAAAGGCTGCATTTGAGCATGGGCATGTTGGGTAAAAGGTTTGGCAGGTCAGAAGGTGGCTGCTGTTGTTTGGCCCAATTAAACTCAACACTGTTTTTCTTCAGTGCTGCAAGGTGCTTGATGTCCAGGGTGGTGAAGGTGGTAAACTGGACCTGTTCCTCTTGCTTGCGGGGGAGTGCAGTGACTCGCTGCGTTGTGGTCTGGCTAACAGGGTGGCCGAGCGAATGGCCAGAGGGTCCACAACCTTGCTACGGCCCAGAGTGGCCGTTCTCTCTGGGGCAGTGGCGGCACTCACAGATGGCACACCGTTCTCCATGGCGTAGTGCTGGCCCAAGGAGTCCAGGGAATGGTTTGTTTCCAGGGGCCGGTGGGCCTCTCGCGTCAGGGTGGACACCTGGGCTGGCGCCCCTGGTGGTGAAGCGCCAGGGTGGTTGGAGCCCAGCCACACCCAGTCATGCTTGTGATCATTCAGGTCCCCGGCGGTTGGGGGAGTGCCTGTTTGAATCGGGGTCTTGTGCTTGTGGAAGCAGAGGTTATACGAGGAACATTTGAGGATGAATGCCAGGATTGTGACGCAGGAAACTCCTACCAGGGCATACATGCCTAGCTCTACTACTGATATGGCTAGGAACATCCTGATCAGGTCGCTCTCCATTATATTGGAGGTGGTTTTGGACTTGGGCATCTGGCCTGCTTCAGGACTGTCTTTCTTGGGTGAGGAGTTGGGGTTGTCTAACATGTTTCCAACTGTTCTTCTCATTCCATCTCCTTCACCCATTGTGCTGGGTCTTTCGGTGCCTAGTTGTCGGTTTGTGCCAGTTCGCACAATTGTTGTGTTAGCTGTTGTAGTTTTAGTGGTGGTTGTGCCAGTGTTATTAGTACTGCTGGTGGTGTCCTTTGCAGGTGAACTTCCAATCCATTCCACTTGTGGTTCAACAAACCAGGTGGCTGATAGTATGGTTGAAGTAGTGGCATTTTGACTGTGTATTCTGTTTCGGAATAGCCGTTTTTCGCTTTCATTGCTTCGGAGAGCATCCTGCGACGTCAAAACCATCCTGGGTTCTCCAACCAGTTCTGACCCCTCACCATTGTTCTCTTTGTTTTTACTTATCCTGATCCCAGTATCTCGACTTTCTCCACCTTCTTGGTCGCTGTTCTGCATCTGGATGTTGATCCTTAGAAGACCAACGCCAACTGCCAATTTGCTCTTCCTCTTGGACTTCTGGCACTCCTCGCAGATTCTCAGCTCCACTCTGACCAGCACTGTCTTCACCGGCGCCCTGCGCCACCACAAGCGAGCTGTGTGGTGTTCGCCGCACTGTGGCTAGTCCCTTGTCTGGCACGGAGACAGTCAGGGAGTAGACACTCCGTTCAAATTGCTCCAGAGGAGTGACTGAGCAATCGCTAAACTGAACCCAGCAGCTGACCACTGCTTCCTGCACAGGGTGAAGATGCATTCGTTCAGATAAGCAAGTCAAATAACAAATAAGGGACCAATATTTTCTCTTTGCCTTGACTGACAGACAGCAAGATAGAGATTGAGCAATTTCTCAATAGATTGGACACATTTTCTGGAACATGGCAAGTGGTGCAATACATTCAGCACAACGCTATTTCACCTGCAAACGGTGAATGCTCAATAAAAACACAATTAACTCATGTCATTTAAAATGTGAATAAATCCATAACTGAATACATATTTGTCACCAAACCTTTACCACTGCCTGAGCCAAGACACAATGTTGAAACATTGTACACTGTCTCACATATAGTGAGACAATGTACTCTAAAAGTGTGATACTTACCCACTTTAAAACAATGTCAGATTACTAGCCTTGTCTTTATAGCCAACTGAACAGCATTTGCTGTGAAAACGTCATGGCACACACTTTCACTTTCAACAAAACATGTATTCATTACTGTGTTTAGCAACCTTTACAGCAAATTGAACATGAACAAGCTTGTACAGCACAATATTATACAAAAGCAAAAACATGTCATTGAAATTAAAAACGGTAGAAATTTATAAAAAAGAGAAAATGCTGAAAGTTCACATTAGACTTTAACATACAGTACATAGGACCTGGTTGATTACATAGCCTATAGTTGTTGCTCAAATATCATTTGAGGTTGCTCTGTGCCTTTGCCTTGCTGTGGCTGTACCTCTTGCCCTTATTACACCACCTCAGCCTCTAATGCCCCTTCCTCTTGCATGAGCAGGCTGGTGTCCATGTCTGTCTCCTGCCCATGTCTGTTCCATATTCCACCACTGTAAAATGCCCTTGCAGTTTGAATGTACTGGAGAACTGATATGAGTTGTACCTTTAAGCTACACTTGACAGCTTGTCCTGGTCGCGCTACAATTTGAGACATGTAATTGCTGCCTGTCTAGCATAAGTGAATCCATCTGACAACTATTATCACACAATACCACATAACTGGTAATTACTGTATGTAATATATAATTGACAGGTTATTGTGATTGTTTGTTGTTCCATTTAGCGTGTAAGGAAGTACTCAATGAACACATGGATAATGTTATATGCTATTTGACAGTGTGATAGCCCTTCGACAATTGTGCCAAAGAGATTGAGATCAACTGGAATGTACAGGTAACATAGGATTTCTCACATTTCTGTTTTTCGATTCAGTCTGCAAAATTATATTGCTATGCTTACTAATCCCTGCATTCATTTGCATCTAATGTATATGTATTATCCATGCCGGTCTCCTAACAATTGGGTAGGATGCTATTGTTTCTTATATTATTCCCATAAAACCAGGGTGTGTAATGGTATTTAGCCACAGTGGCTCAAAATGGGAACTGACTTTCTAAGCCAATGCTCACAGAAACGCAAAGAAAAAGTTGATTGTATCAGACAGACAGACAGACAGACAGACAGACAGACAGACAGACAGACAGATAGATAGACAGACAGATTGTTTAAACTTTATTTACCAGTCCAGTGTAATTCCTAGTGGAAAAACCTCTGCTCTGTTCCTTATATAAACTATTGGATCAGCACATGCTGAATACATTATGATCAGCCCTGTGAGCAGTACGTTACCAGTGGCCATCTCAGAAACAAATGTCTGCTTGTGTGCTTGCGCTGATTTCTTTGTAATGGTTCTGTATTGACGGGGCCAAGCCAGCCACTGCGACAGTGCACTTGAAATGGACTACCCGTCAAACAGCTATGGACTGGCTAATTGCTGCCCCATGCCACGCTGTGAGGCGATGTAGAATGGGCATGCTGCCACTGCTAAAATGTGTGAGCTTTTAAAAATGTTCATGTCTCAATCTCACAGCATGGCACATTTGAAACTTATTTTGGTCTGTGGGCACAAGTTATAATTCAATACAAGTCAGCGAGGCCATTCAGTCTTATGCGCGGTATTATTCATGTCCATTGGTTATTACAAAGGTTTCTATGTGTTTTTAGGTGGGAAGGTGCAATGCCCACAGCTGAAGGTGCCGCTACAGGAAAGCACTCTACTATGACGGAAACACGGAACATTCAGGAAATTACCTCTATTGGTAATATTAGCTATGCTTGTCCATCAACCTACCATATGCATGATGTGCAATAGCAATTAGACATGCATTTGGAAAATGTCAATAGATACAGTATAAGTGCACAAATGTATAATAACCCACATGCCTTGAAAGGAAATAGGGCTTTTAAGAGATGAGACAGTAAACACCATTATGCATGATTTATAAGAAACACTGCTCCTAGTCATCACATAAATCTGCTGCTGTTACTGGGAATTTGTTTTATACCTTCACTGTATCAGCCCTCTTTGAGACAGGCATGCTGAGCCATTTGTAGATAATCTACATTACCAGAATAAAGGATGGCAGGGCTTCTAAACTGCCTGAATGTTCTAGATGACTTCCAGATTGCGTTTTGGAGGATTGTGTCGAAGGCTTAGCCTAACCAGTGTAGCCATTCAAATCTAACTGTACTAACTATACTACAGTACCTTTCATACACATAGCATATAATGTAATATAATTAATGTGCTTAACATGAATTAAACATCTGTTGTGAACAGTAAAATAGTCAGGGCTGATTGATTCAGAATATATCATTCATACACAATGTACATGGTCTGGAGATTGGTCTGTGTAAATGTAAACACACTGCATACCTGTTTGAGCTGTGTGCTGACTTCCTGCGTGGTCGCCGTGGCGATGATGGCCCTATTGCTGCCTGGGCTGAGCTGGAGGGACAGAGAGAGTCCAGAGACCAGCTGAACCCCCAACTCTGTCACACTGACTCTGTCATCCAGAACCCTGATCCTCCTCTCCCCCAGGACCGAGGAAGACAGAGGAGATAGCACCTACACACGCACGCACACACACACACACGCACGCAGGCATGCACACACGCACGCACGCACGCACGCACGCACGCACGCACACACACACACGCACGCACGCACGCACGCACGCACGCACACACACACGCACGCACGCACGCACGCACACGCACGCACGCACACACGCACGCACAGGCACGCACGCACACACGCACGCACGCGCACACACACACGCATGCATGCACACACACACGCACGCACGCACGCACACACGCACGCGCACACACACACGCATGCATGCACACACGCACTCACACACACACAGGCACGCACGCACGCACACACGCACACACGCACGCACGCACGCACGCACGCATGCAAACACACACAAATGCACGCAGGCAGGCACACACGCGTTACATCTGACGCTAACTTCCTTGAACACATACATACTCAAACACAGTGGGCTTAATCAATATGTCTACAATTTTACAATGTTACAAAGTCTAAAAAGTAAATGTGACTTCTGCTATCAAAATACATTTTCTTTTTAAATATATTACATTGACCTGATGATTGTGTCCAACGCATATGTATGATTACACATATATATTTGTTTTTTGTTTATATTTTTGTATGACCACAATGTGCATCATATGTAAGACCACTGCACATAAATATATATATATATATATATATATATATACTGTAAGTGTAAAACATATAACATAAATAGAAATGTATATACATGTAAATCTAAAAATACATACAGTATATTGCTTCTAAGTCAAATAAATAAATAAAAGTATAAATGTGTGTAACGGGTGTAAATGTACAGATATATGGAGATAAATATATATATATATATATATATATATATATATATATAAATAGATATATAGATACTGTATATAGATATAGACATACTGTGTCAACATTAGATCTATGTGCCATGATGTGTCACACCTGTAGAGTGGTGCTGCCCACAGCCCGTCCTTGTACCACACCTCCAGGCTGAACTCTGGCCACATCACGGTCCGCCACCTTCAGAGAGGAACCCACAAGATTGGTCACATCCACCTGCCAATCAGGAGCCACTCCAGCCAAGCACATGAAGATATATTAAGGTTCATTTACTAGTCTGTTGCCAACAGATACAGCACATATACTGAGGAGGACGAAGTGACTTTTAAGTCGTGTCCCTTGAGAAAGTCAAATTAAAAATAAACTCGGCGATTACGTTAAAAAGTGGCGCTCCCACAACCGCACCCCCACATTTCCGGCACAGCTCATTATTTTGAAACAGTCGGCGATGGAGTGTGTGGATAAATGAGGAAGGACAGACGATAATGGCTACATATGAGGTCTGTAGGGGGACAGGTAGAGAGAAGTGCCATCCAAGTAAAGGCATACATAATAGGCATTTGAGCTGGGACTCACCCTCACAAACCTCTGAAGACCCCCACTGCCTCCCTGTCACGACAACAACAAAACAAACATCCCAAAGCGATTGCTTTCACTGACGCCAATAGCAACAGCAGCTACAGTAATATCTCCTGGAGTCAGTAGAAGTGTGCTGAAGCTTTTGTTTGGGCTACAGAGGGCTTTACCTGCCATTCAGGCCCCAGGAGGTATTCCACATCCACTCTCCCAGTGACAGGGTCTGTCTGCCCAGACGAGGAATGGGCTACGAACAGTGTTAGCACCCTGACTAGAGAGTGCTGGTACTGAAGCATGCATCCTCTGCCCTTCCTCATCTCCTCGTCCTCCTCGCTGTCCCGCATGGATCTAAAGACACGCAGGTGTACACACACGTCGGTTACCGTTGTCGAATGCCTGTACATGAAACTATGGAAGAGACCAGTCAAAGCACAACAATTTCTTTCTGTTATTGTATCTGGCTGGATATTTTTTTCCCTTATTTTCTTAATTAATTTCAAATATAATCAATGAATGAATCAGTGCATTTTCACTAACCTCTATAGGCATCTGTTTTACATGTTTAATACCCTGTCCGCTGAGCGTACCCTCCTACTAAGATGTGATTTCTTTTTACAACTGCAATGTCTATCCATCAATGTAATATACATTAGGGCCTGAGCAGCCATGCAGAGCTAGTAAGATTGGTTGTTCTTTGAGTATCATGCTAAATGTATACAGTACATCCATTTATTGCTGTGACGTCAATTTACATGTATTTATTCATCTTTCTGTTCACGCAAATATTTGTATTCGTTTGAAATATTAAGATATATAACAGTAATTTTGAATAGTCTATGTTCTGTTTGAGACACAAATAACACCGCATTGTTTATAAGTCCATGCGGTGTTATTATTTAATTTATTGCGTTTTTAAATCTAATATCATCATATGGCTAGTCAATCCCCAAAGGACTGGCCGCTCAAGTGACATTCATCTTGTTTATTTAAAAAATCAATTGGGAGACGTGCATTTAATAAGCTCTAGTACTCCCTGCATTCCCACAGTAACGTTTGCATTAGGTCCTAACAACACGGTGCATAATCTTGTTTACAGTAACTGACAAAAAATGTAACTTCCCCCATGTGGGTTAAACAAATGAAGAGCCTAACACAAGCAATGAGGACGATGTGGTAGCTCTATTGTATAAAATAAACAAATAGAAAACCAGTTCTCCATAATCAGAAAAGGACACGAGGCGTTTATTAAGGCACAGTCTATTTCATTTTGTTGAGCCACTACAGATGATCTACAGTACATAATAATATGTTATTTCCAGTAGGTCAACAGACTATCTTTTCCATAATAATTTTGATCCCACAAAACACTTATTAAATGAAAATCTGATTATTTTGTCCATTCATCAAGTCACTTCATTTTCCTTAAAAGCATTACGTATATTTATTGACATAATGTACATACAGTATTGATAGTAATGCACCACACATAACTCTGTTTGCTTATTCCCACTCTGTGCCAATGCATATAGCAGAGAGAATATAATTGAACAGAGAGGTTCCAACGGACGGCACTTCCGCATTCCACTTTTGAGGAAAAGGGGGGGGGGACTTTTCACCTTTTATGCAGACCAAAACAACCCAGTGTTCCATGCAAGTCAATGGTTAGGTATTACTGATTTCACCATACTATTGCCCATTATTTCTCTCTGGGGGCGTTAATGGATATTTAGAGTACATAACATTAATACTGACAGTAAACATTTACCAACAGTACATTGACAGGCCATGCATGGTAGATTTAGCTGTCCGGGCTCTGCTTACGTCAGCCTCCACAGCAAAATGCCATTGGTGACACGCCCACTTAAAGGTAGAGTCAGCTATTGCAAACTAAATGTAAGCTAATACACTTTTTCTCAAATTCAGCAAATATCTCCTTGCATTTTGCTATAAAATATAATATATTTTATATATATTTATTTATATAAAAATATAAACAAACAAATACTCTCCCATCCATCCATTTGCCCACAGAAAAACACTGTTTTGCTTTTGCAAACATGTTTAAAAAGCACACAGACCTGTTTCAATTGAAAACATTTTAGTAAGACAAGGGAGCTTCAATGTTTGTCAAAGTCCTCACCAAATAATTGACAAAGCAGAGAAGTTACACAACATTGAAAAACTAAACATTTTATTGCAATGATAAAAACAATGGTAAAAGATAATAAAATAAAATATATAACACGATATTCATAAATACTTCACCTAAAGGATTATTAGGAACACCATACTAATACTATGTTTGACCCCCTTTCGCCTTCAGAACTGCCTTAATTCTACATGGCATTGATTCAACAAGGTGCTGAAAGCATTCTT
>JAODTR010089149.1:0-14108 GCA_025399935.1 Amblyopsis rosae | reverse complement strand
AAGGGATATTAAAATCGGAGTGGGTGGTGCCCCGTTGGAATATTAATAATAATATTAATATTAATAATAATAATAATTGTACTTGACCCGCTACACGATCCACAACGTTGATATCAGCAAACCGCTCACCCACACGACGACATACGCGCTGCGCTGTCTGCCATCTGCCCTGTACAGTGAAAACCGGGATTCATCCGTGAAGAGAACACGGTGCCAGACACCATCAAATGTGAGCATCTGTCCACTCAAGTTAGTTACGACGACGAACTGCAGTTGGGTCGAGACACCGATGAGGACGCCGAGCATGCAGATGAGCTTCCCTGAGATGGTTCCTCACAGTTTGTGCAGAAAATCTTTGGTTATGCAAACCGATTGTTGCAGCAGCTGTCCGGGTGGCTGGTCTTAGACGATCTTGGAGGTTAAGATGCTGGATGTGGAGGTCCTGGGCTGGTGTGGTTACCAAATTCTCTGAAATGTGATAACCTAACTGAGACGGCTTATGGTAGAGAAATGAACATACAATTCACGGGTAACAACTCTGGCCAATTGCATGCTCCCTCAAAACTTGCGTCACCTGTGGCATTGTGCTGTGTGTCTGCACTTTTTGAGTTCAGCTCATGATGAATGGGTGTTGCGTTTATAATTTTTCCATTTTCATCAACCTTATCAAACACAAATGTCAAAATACTATTTTGTATTTCTAATACATGCATCAAACATACTGCCCATCCCTGGTGGTAGGCAATTACAACATTGAGCAGAGAGAGTATTCACTTGAGTTCAATAAACCTAGACAAAAAAATGGTTACTACTGTACATTTTGAATAACATGGTATGCTAGCCATATTTTAAAATATATCTTATAAGTAGTTAATTAAACAGAATCTCAGTAGGCCTAAACAAACCACACCACCAAACCCATAACCCTTCTTATTCCTTATCCTTCAGCAGTTCAGTGACTGCTCTGGAAAACCCTTAACCACAGTCTACCTACAAACTCACTTTCAGATGACCGTTACAAATTTCACTTATATGTTCTATTTCGACAAAAGTGGGCATTGTGCTGCAGGTACATACAGATGCACAATAGAAATAGGATGTTATGAACATTTTTATACCCAAGGCAATGCGATGATCTGAAGCCAAAATATTTCCATTGTCCATTTTCCCCGTATGAAACGGAATGCATTAGGCATCATGACATTACAAGATACACGAGAGGTTACAATATATGGTTATTGGAAGGAAATTTCATTAGGTAGAATGGTTTACAGATTGGTCCAGTTTGAGGATAGACCTCTGCTCACTCATGACCACATCACCACACAGCCTCAGAATCCAAATTGGCCCTGTGTTTCCCAGTCTAGTCAGTTCCACCTGTGTCTTAGAAAAACAGGTCTCATGTGTTTCACTTGCCCCTCATTGTCATGGTCCATGTTCTATCTTCCTGTCTTGTCTGTAGGTGTTTCCCCAAATTCTTTGTTAGTGTTTGTATATTGTAGATGCTGGCTGTATTCCTGCATTTTTTGTTTGTTGATAAAATTGTTTGTTGCATTACATTTTTTTGTTGATTTGTAAATGTTGACTACCTGTTGTGTGTTACGGTGTCATCCATGGATCACCACATCTTGATGCCTTTGAGTCTTGTGGTCTTCCTGATGACTGAGCAGTCCCATGATTAATGCTTGAGTGCCCTGAAGAGAGACTGGCCTCCCAAGCCGAGAGGCAGCTAGATCCCCCAGAACGTCCACGCAAGGGGGAGCCCTCGAGTCGATGCTTACAAGGACGGACAGACATGAGTTATTCATGTTTGTCTGTCGTTGTAAGCGTCGACTCGGGGTGATGCTGGCATGGATGTCTCTAAGGACAGCCTTTGAATGGAGGCTTACAAGACGACTCACTGGAAATGGTCAGAGTGTTATTGTTTTGTTTATTTAGCCAGGCCAACAGTATGGTAGGGCTGTCTATAGTCCTATGCATAAAAGTACTTTGTAATGGTATACTATATGCTAAATCATAAAAACAATTAGACCCATTGACAGATTCATACAGTAAATGCTTAATTTATGCTTAACTTCCCTGTAATTACATGTACTCCAGTCTATCCAATACCTGGCTGCTAGACTTCTGAAAATTTCAAAGAGGCAAAACCAATATGGCCTTTCCTCTGAATTTGTCAGAACATCCTTGCAACATTACACATTACACATTTTAAACTAATTAGTTACTTTAAAAGCCCTACATGGCCATGCTCCAATATATATCATAATTAAAATGTAATTGCATGCTAAATTGTGTTTATTGAGCTGTAAACAAAGGAATATGATTTATCTGCAGAGACACAACAATAGTGGTGTTAATAGTTTCAGAACTATGTCATATCCGTTATAAATCACCCTAGGACCTGGCTGGTTTTCAACGATACACTTAGTACGCTCATACATAATCAAATTCAAATGTCAACGCCAATGTTAAGGGGTCCCCCTCTCAGGCCCTCCCCTCACTCAGCTCCTTGGACATTTTTCAAAGATGTTGTGGGTGGAGTCAGGCTCAGCATTGGGGTGTAGTTCCACTTTAATTGTGCCATATCAACCTAATTGCTGCCTATGATTCTCAGGTAAAGTTCTGGCAGCTCGCCTGGCTACAAAAGGAAGCAGGGTGTTCTCTGTTAAAGCCCCACAACTGCAGTATGGAACGCTCAACCTGAGGAGCATAATAGGTCCGCACACTCAGCCTTCTATTTGAAATCACTACTAAAAACATACTTTTATAAGTAGGCCTTTTATAGAGCCGTTTAATTGCGCGTCTTGATGTCTTTTCTTATGTTGATGTTTTTCTTTTAATCTTGATTTATTGTCAGTGTATTGTTTTATTGTGGATTTACAGTATTTTATATGTACCGTTTCAATAGTTTTATTGTTTACTGCGGTATTATTTTGGTTCTGTACAGCACTTTGTAATTATGTTTTGAAAAGTGCTATTTATCTAAAGTTGTGTATTATTTGTATTATTAATAAAGAATCCACCTTTAGTATAGCCAGTTAGCCACACACCTCCCTACCTCAATGTACCCCATAGCATTTCCACTAATAGAAGAATAGAATCTTCTATCCCTAAAAAAATCAGCACTATCACTTTGATGGTAGTTGGGGTTCAAGCAATTCTTTCTGGGAATTGAATGGTAAGTAAAGTATGTTATAATCTAAGATTCTGTCATTCTCCTATCTGAATATGACTTCAACCATTGACATGTGTTTGTATGTTCCTTTTGAAAAACGTGTCTGCTAAATGCTTTAAATGTACAAGCATATAGTACTCCAACTCACATTTATTTTAATTGAACATACACCATTGTATGTTGTTTAATATGTTTATTCGTTTGCATTGAATAATTGAAAAGGCTGCACTAACTATTTCATGCAGTCCAGCAGTCAAGTAATTTCTCCAATTAAGAACAGCAAGTGATTTCATGCATGAACCATGGGAACCACTGCCAAGCATTTGAAGCCACGGCCCATAACCATGAATAAATGATGTGCTGAAAAGCTTCAGAGGTTTGCTTCAGTTTGACCTTTTACCTTTAGCTTTGCTCCTGCATACTGAAATGTCAGATCTGCAAGGGCACTCTATCAACGGGGTACCCAGGGCTGGTGGGAAGTAGTGTCAACTAAAGGTGTCATTTGAACCTATTCAAAGGTTTCCTCACAAGACCATCTAATCACATCCACCTAGCTGCTGCTAAAAATACACTATATACAAGACATAATGTACTGGAACACTAAACGATTTCTCAGATGATGTACTTGTTTTAGATTATAATCACAAATTTCACTGTTAAGGTTGAGCTTCCCAATGTCCACATTTAAAAGCATTTTAATAGTTATATATTTAATAAATATTCTACAATCTAAAACTAACCTTGATACATATTGACTCACTACAGTATGTGCATGGTTTTACCTCTTCACTGAATGGGGGATAGGTCACAGGGCTAGAAAGATAATAACATGTATGGATATAATAGCTGCAAACCAGATTACAGTGTGTGACTAAATGTGCTGACAATAGGCCTACAAAAACACGCTGTATATTGCTTGAAATTAGTTCACTGAAACATCTGGATTACTTGTGGGGCTGGGTTGGGTTGGGGTTTTCCAAACTGTTTTGACAGTGTATTCCATTTAAATAATTTCAATTAATTTGAGTAGACTGTGGCCAAATGTTATCTGTGTTTATAGCATAAAAAAAAAAAAACCATTCCATTTGGGATTGTTTTATTCATATCCCTTTTATATCACATACAATCACATCCACTCATTTGATGCTTAAGCATTTGGATATTTACATACAATTACATTAACAAATGTATTACAAAATCATGAACCTCCACTTACAGGATACATTATGCCACATGGCCTACAGTACAGTAGGTCATCAGTGTAGCTGCCTATAACCTCCAGCTATACTAAATATATCCAAAACTGTAGGTTATAGTAACAGTGCGTTATCTGCAGCTAACAACCACATGTAATACATTAATCTTGATATCTATCACATGGTGTATGTTCACAATTGTAGGCTGTATAGCGAGCCTCTAGCCTATAGACCTCTGGAGCCTCAATAAGATGGGTTAACATACTATAGAACCTACTGAGAGCAGTTTAAATCGGCTGCTTTAAAGACACTTTAAAGGCAAAATTGACAGTTGACTAGCTACTCTTTACAACATTTTCTCCTCTTTTTCCCATGGAACAGGGTCTTGGTCTAACTCTACTTGTGTGTCTCTGCGCCCAGTCCAAAAGTGTTCCACGTCAGGGAAGGTCTTGTCATGCTCCTGGGAGTTTGCATTGTCGGTGGCATTGTTTCCGATCTCCGCAATGTTACCTTCTGTTTCGCGGTATTTGTCACCAGTAACATACTTGGATCCTCTGCATGTTGCGATGAAGCAAAGTGTGATCAGTCCCTGGCGCACGTCTTCGTACATTGTCATTAAAATGACTGGTGAGAAGGTGCTACATGCGTACAGAAAAACTTGCGCAAAGATGACCAACCCCACTGGAGGCTTGTTGTTTCCGAGTCTTATCCAGGTAAAAGTTCCCCATTCTGGTAACAGCATAAGAGCGTTGGCTCCACTCACACACAGTAACACCAGAGTAACCTTACTCTCTTTCTGGGGTCTGGGCGCGTGGTTGACCGCCGTGTGCAGGGTCTTGATGTGATATGCCAATGTGAACATAACAGGGAGGATATATGTGGCGGTTGGGTAAATCTTGTAGAACAGATTCATGAAGTCAGAGGCGCAGACTGGCATCTCTGAGACGCAGACTGTAGCGTCGCTGCCGTATGGCTGCACGGAGGCGTACAACATTTGGGGAATTGGAAACATCAGCGACACTACCCAAATGAACGCCAGGGCTAGGTGAATCCACGACGGGCTGAACATGAGTCCTTTAGCGGTGCTAGAGACCAAATTGTGTTTCGCCCTGCAGGTGGCTACGAGGATTAAAGTTTTGGCGACTACACAGGAGTGTTGAAACCAGTCAGCGGTGCTACAAACAAAGTTCCCCAGGGTCCACGTCTGCTTGTAGTACGTGATCGCACGCACAGGGGCGCACAGCAACAGGATCACCAAGTCAGTCGAGGCTAAAGAGACGAGAAGCGCCTTAACTTCAGACCCCTTTCTATGTCTAAAATCACGAAGAAAAATCAGCAAAACGAGCAAATTCCCAAAAGCACCGGACATGCAGATCCCTATTAAAATGACTGGCAAGGCTGTACTTAGGTCGTCCCCTTGGAGAAGTTGAACTCCCCCAACATACTCAAAAAACGATACATTTTTAGGTGTATCTGCAGGCATTTTTCCAGTCGACAAACGCACAGACATAAGAAAACTTGCGATCTCAGTAAAACGCACAGAAAAGTGTCGTAGCTCTCCACAACACGGCGGTGCTGAAATGCAGCTATTAGGGTCTCGGTGGAATCTGTCAGTGGGTGAGCAGGCTGGCAGGTAGGTGATTCAAAGTGCTGCCATTTAGCATCGTCAACCACTCACGTCACTTTCTTAAACGGCGTCTGCAGATTACAGGCAAAACTTGCAAAGGCTTCATGTGTTAATATGCCTACAGCCAACCCCGTTGGAGCGGGTAGCCTATCCTGCTAAATTCAATCTTGTGGTTTATCAGATTTAGGATGTAGGCCCTTGAAACAGTTTGGAAATCCAGAGAAACAGCTGTTTTAAAACAGCCTCTATAGACAACAAAAGACCATTGCTTAGCCTTTATCGAAACTGTCATGTCATGATTATTATTTCAATACAATAAGACAATTAACCCATAATGTGCTGTTTACATGGGGAATTAGTTAGGCCTATGCGACTGCTTACATGTTTGCATATGCAGCATTGGACTAATGTTTTGGTTGAGAATGTGCTGGGTAGAGGGGTATGGGAGTCACTCTGTGTGTAGAGAGGCGAGGGTGCCTACTCAAATGCTGTCACCTCCTCTTGGAAGACTGGTTGCTAGGCAACCATAGCCACCATCACAGCATGGGGCTGGTGCATGATGCTCTGTGTAAAAGCATTAAGCAAGATATGTTTAAGGGCTCACAGAAGCTCTCAAATAACTCGTAGGACTCATCGAATTAATATGGCACAGTTACAGTAATTATGACAGAGGTTAACAAAATATATTTTAGAGATGTCCAGGGCAGCAACCCATAATTCAGCAATTTATATGTATGACTATCATATGTCTGTGCAAGGATTCTAATTGGTGTTGGCTGTTTGTTGTTGAATTGTTGTTGTTTTTAATTGTTGTTAATCGCATCAGATACAGTGTGTATCAAATGTTACACATCTGTTGTTAAGGTATCACTTACCCTATGACCGACCCCCCCCCTCCCCAGGGATGAACGCACAGCACCTTAAAATATACTGTAAATTACAGTAGTCAATCACAGTCTATCGTTTGATCAGGCAACCAATCATTTGGTCACAATAGATGTCCTAAGACTGTATACGTCTAATCTTGGAATTTGAACAAAGTTTATTTAGGTCTCAGGAATGTGTCTACATCCTATAAGGACTGCAATGTGTATGGTTTTATTCTGGAAAGTAACCAGGTTCTGATGCAAAATATGCTTTTTGTATAATCCTCCTTCCTGCTGTCAGTATGCGGCTGAATCAGTCCCTTTTTGTGTGACATAACCCTCTTTATACCATGTCCCCCTGGGCTCTGACAGAGACAGCAAGTGTGCCAGACAGAGATGGAGGAAGACAAGTCTTTCAATTATTTATGCCTTAGTAAATAAACAGGCAAGAATAAGATAGTTTTTAGACCACAGGGATGTCTTCTTTAACAAAGTCCTGTCTCACATCCATTCATGCAGGAAAGCTCTTAGCAAATGTAAAGATGCTGAGAGTCTCTTTGACATCCCGGTCATCCTGCAGCCCAAGAAAGAAAGCCTTCTCCAGTGGATTCAACAAACAAGCAATGTTGTTGTAGAGGCCAGGGATGGTTTTGTTTCAAAGCGGAGACGCGATTAGGTATGCCTGAAGTCATTTGCCTAAAAAGGGATCCCTTTTAAGCCCACCCACCCCCCTCTGCCCCCTCAAACAGAGCCCTTTCAATTGACTGAGAATGACGGCCACTGACATCAATTTGTTCCCTAAGAGGCAAGACGGTTACCACGACAACTGCTCTATGGATACACTTCATCTGCAGCTTGTGACAGCTTTGATACCCAACCAGTGAGACGGTAAACACATGTGAAGCGTAATGCCTGTGTTACTAGTTTGTTAAAGGAATAGTTTGCTGAAAAACAATAATTATGTCAATTGCTCACCCGTCACCGACATATATAATAGAGTAGTTGATAGGGGGTCCATGTTGTGACGGTGATTAGATTGAGGCTAATGGATATAGGCTACAGAAATGTAGTACTGAGGTACAGTGTGTACTATATTGAGGTACAGGTGATTTTTGTCATTGCTTGTTTACATATTGCAAACAACTATACTACCTTCAGCAAAAGGGCAGGCTCCCCCTGACAGAAGAGCAAATAATTAATGGCAGGCCTTTTTAGCATGAGAGTGGGAATACAGAGGTTTTTAATTGCAAGTAAAAAAAAAAAAAAAAAAAAAAAAAACTTATTTACAAAAGCATATAAGCATAAGCTAAATATTTTTATTTAAAGTATATTTTTATATATTAGTTTAGTAGGCTAGCATGCATATTAGAAAACCTGCAGTCATCACCTTATTCCCTTTGTATAATATATTACAATAGCCTACTTTTTTGTAGAAAATCTAAAATTAAAAAGGACAGAAACGTGATGCAACTTTTAAAATGAATCCTATATTTTACAGTTTTTCCTCGATTGCTTACAAGCATTGTTGAACCATAACACTGGCAACAATTGTTGCTCAGAAACTCACTGACCTAAAAACACTAAAGGGATCATTACAGAAATTAATGTTTTGTATATTTTTTTTCACATAAATCAGAATTTGATGATAGATTTATAAATTCTTGTAATTCCAGGGCTGCAATCATAACAACCAACCACCGCTAGAGAGTACGTATAATCACAAGTTCACCCTATATCACCTGCATTCGACCACAAGTTCTCATAAACATCACATCTGATGTCTTCTCTGGTGATGCACCTTGGGAAATATCTTCTGGAATGTCTAATCCAACCCTGATTGATCCAGATGATTAGCATCATAAGGTAATTTAAATATTCAACTAAACAATATGTTAATTCACTATCACTATATATTTATATATTATACATTCTAACATTTCACATCTGCCATAATAGTCTACCATTAGGCTTACATTAACTCAAATGTTTTATTTTTTAATTTTTTATTCATGTTAAATTTGGAAGCTATAGGAAAATGGCATAAAATACATTTCAAAATCGCTTACCGAGTTTTAAAACAATGGCCATGAAAACTCCTGGTGACTTCTATTATATGCTGAGCTACCAACATAGACTAGATTATATTAATTTGGTAAAGTTTAACAGATGTCCCAATGCATCTGTATACAAAGTATTTTACAGTCCTTTATTGTTCCACTGATTGATGATGATGAAGCCATGGAACACATCAATATCAGCGGCCATTGTGTGCACTTGAAGGTCGATCATTGTGACTAGTCAACGGGTGCATGCCCTCTACAGTCTGTCAGTGCAGGGTTGAAGGCCACTGGCTTCTCAGTCTGCCACTTACTAAGTAAAGCATAATGATAACGCACATCTTACATGTAAATATAAGTCTGTATTGTAAATTATTATTTCAACATTTCTAATATAGTAATATGTTTCTAGAATCCTGTTCTGAACGTTTGTGGTGCTGATCTGACGCAGGCCATTTCTCTGTAACCACCAGAAATGTAACACTGGTCATTACATAAAGGTGCTTTTATTGTCACATACATACATATTGCGAAACATGTTGCATACATGTTGTGAAATTCATCCTCTGCATATAACCCATCCCTCAAGGGAGCAGTGGCCCAAGACACTGGCTGGAGGGTGAACCTAACATGTTTTTAGATAGTGGGGGAAACCGGAGCAAACCCATGACACGGTGAGAAAAACTGTAAAATAGTCTAAAGTAGTCTACCATAGCTTCCCACCGCTTTAATGTGAAGTGGCTTCACATCTAGCTACTATACTACACCAACATACATTATCAAAACAAATAATACATTGTGAACGCCTGCTATGGAAAGCCACATCCACATTATCTGCATTATTGGCGCCAACATGCAACCGTTTCAACGTTTCAATTGGGGCATTGCCTCTGCCATCTTTAGCCTCTATCAGGCTACAGATGCTTTGTAAACGATTGCCACCTTGTGGTAGCAAAAATAAGTAGCCTACTGACAATTGTAATAAGATGTCCATGGAACACCGATATCCCTGATATATACCCAGTGATACTATTCTGGTATCGCGTGTGTGTGTGTGTGTGTGTGTGTGTGTGTGTGTGTGAGTGAGAGAGAGAGAGAGAGGCAGCCTGTCTAAATATCGGCTTAACTATTAGTTTTTCAAATATTATTTCTGAAGAAATAGGATAAATTGTTGCTAAAGTCATATTATTTGCTTCAATCAATCTTCAATCCGTTAATAACAAAAGCATGGTGAAGCAATCCCGGAACCACCAACAGATGGCAGCATAGGCTGATATTATTTGAACTAAGTTGATAGGCTATATTTTCTACTGCTATACGCGCGTGCGTGCGTGTACATAATGGAACTGTAAATAACAGTATGCGTGTGTTTACACGCACGCACGGAAAAGTTTGAATGCACACAATAAAAAAACAAACGTGTCGGTCTAGCCTATTAAGGCTATTGATCACTTTTGAAAACATTGTATTTATTTATCAAGAATATTAATGTATAGCTGCAGTATTTTGTCTTTAGGCCTATGTATAAGAGGCAGGTAGACTAATCGTGTTCGCCATCAGGCCCTGTAAATAAGGAAAACGGGTTTCTCTGGCCTCGGGGTGACGTAGCCTATGCTTTCTCCGTTTCTGTATTACTAAAGGTGCGCGCAGCATTAACACCACGTGACCGTCGGAAATCACCCTGGACTCACTGGGGCTGGCGCGCCCCGAGAACAGCAAGAATTCACAAAGGATAGAATGAAGAGTTCAATTGGGATGCGATTAAAAATAATAGTGGACTAGACTAGATAAGACACATACATTTTTCTCATCTATTTAACATTCATTGAATTGAAAAATCCGGGTTTATTATCGTAAATTGTCTGCATATTTACCCCAAATATGCAAATGTATGTTTGCTGGAGGCGTTCTGAGACTTAATAATTTTAATCAATAGTCCTATATGCATATATTTATGTTTTTCCCATATAGGCCTTTCTACAGAACAGTATGAGAGATAGAGAGAGGGGGAGAGAGAGAGAGAGAGAGAGAGAGAGAGAGAGAGAGAGAGAGGGTTGTTTCTGTAACTTTTCTTTATTTCCTTTTTTTCTTTTCTTGGCCTAAGGCCAGACCAGTTACATTTCAATCAAAAGATTCATTGTAATGTCATTATTCCAAGCTAGGCCCCGATAATTGACTGTGATTTGCATAGTAGAGCCACTCTGGCTTTAGGCCAAATTAATGTTGTCTTATCTTTCCCTTTTAAGGACAAATAATGGACAATTTATCATGAATCTTCTTTGGGAAATAATAACAAGTTAAATGTCATTCCTCATCATATCCCACCCTATACAATTGTGCTGCGGTGGGCCTGACATGTCCTCTTCACTGTGAAAGCAGGGGAGTTTTAATTCAGAAAACATTGGCTAAAGCTTACTAATCTTACATTTGTTATAGGCTACTTTCATTCTCAGGTTAAAGTTCAGGTGAGTCGTTATATTTTGTATAATGTATGATCTTATTTTCATTGAGGCCAACCCCTCCAGGCTGTGATATGTGACCCTGAGTTTTGTTGCGGTCCAATCAGTAAACAATATGAGATAATACGAAAGCGAAAGGCGAAGAACGACTCTCATTCCAATTCGTTTACAGGATTAAGTTCCTGGAAGGACGAGGAGGTATGACTCGTTTGGCATTCAAAGACGACTGCCCCAAAACGACCTGTTTGAACAAGGATCAATTACCAATCGTTCTATAGGCTACACGCCGGAGCCAAGATTAACAGGCTATATAAACTATGTTGACAAATATCCTCAAATGATCCTGTCAGTGAATGCGCACACACACGCATTTGGCTTTGATACTGCTACTGCAATGAATAATTTCGATTAGAACCTATCAAGTAAAGTTTAAACTACCTATAATTGCTGTCTGTTCATGTCAATTTCCAGATCTCATATTTGATTCTGGTTGTTGTCATTTATTTGTAACGGAATGATGGCCAATTTTCTATAAATAATTACAGTGTGTATGGTTTGTTTGTTTGTTTAGTTCATACTGTAAATGTTTGTAGTTTTCATTAAATAATCACATCATGGACTACACTTATAGTAGCCATGGGCAGAGTAATGAAACCATTATTATTCTGCTAAAACTTTTGTATCATTGTTAAATGTGTAAAATTATGAATAAATTGTTGTATTTAGCACAAAAACCCCAAACATCTTACTTGGCTGGCATGGAAGGTCATGCAGTAACATAGCAAATACACTAATCAAGGAGGTCTTCGTAGGCTATATGTATTATTATCTTAATTGGATTTGAATGACTAAATATACAAGCAGATGAACAATTGTAACAAATGTAATTTTGTAACAAAACCGGATTAATTATTTATAAAGGTATGCTGTAGGCTATGCAAATACACATGATTAGCATCATAAGGTAATTTAAATATTCAACTAAACAATATGTTAATTCACTATCACTATATATTTATATATTATACATTCTAACATTTCACATCTGCCATAATAGTCTACCATTAGGCTTACATTAACTCAAATGTTTTATTTTTTAATTTTTTATTCATGTTAAATTTGGAAGCTATAGGAAAATGGCATAAAATACATTTCAAAATCGCTTACCGAGTTTTAAAACAATGGCCATGAAAACTCCTGGTGACTTCTATTATATGCTGAGCTACCAACATAGACTAGATTATATTAATTTGGTAAAGTTTAACAGATGTCCCAATGCATCTGTATACAAAGTATTTTACAGTCCTTTATTGTTCCACTGATTGATGATGATGAAGCCATGGAACACATCAATATCAGCGGCCATTGTGTGCACTTGAAGGTCGATCATTGTGACTAGTCAACGGGTGCATGCCCTCTACAGTCTGTCAGTGCAGGGTTGAAGGCCACAGGCCCTTGAGATGGGCTGGGTGTCTATGCAGATAGTAGGTGGCCTAAGACAGCAAACAAACACTCTTAATCCTGACCTTCCTCTTCTACAGCAGACAACAGTCGACCGTGATGGTTAAGAGCCGTGCACACTCCCTGGGCACGTCTGGGCCCACCCTGAATGTGAATGAATCAGGATCAGGGACAGGTCAGCCTGAGGAAGACCACAGATAGACAGACAGCTGGTGATGTAAGAGTTCACAACTAAACAGTTGTAGACGTACAACTGCAAGAAACCAAACCATGTTTGACGCCTGAACAATATAGGGCTGGAGAGGGATGAGTCTAATGGATAAAACAGAAACAACCAATATAATCTTGCATCTAAAGAAATCGATCGAATATACCGTAGTAGGTATTTTGGTAAAATTGGGCATTGCTACAATATTCTGGTATTTTTTCCTGGTGGTGAATAATCTTAATCAGAGATTACAAATAAAATCAACATCAGATGGTGTTAGCGTGTGGTAGTATTTCAAGCAACATCTCTGTTCAATAAGCATTTTGGTATTGGACCCCCTAACAAATGCACGCACACACAGATACACACAGGGTACAGTATTTCTCTCTCCCGTTTGCAAGGGGTCAACAAGAACCTATTTTAATATCCCCACTTCATAAAAACAACGGCACAGGTCCTCATGGGAATTAACTCTGCCCTGCACCCCAAATGATACATGACAGGGGGTTTACATGATTGGTCTGTCCCCTGGGGACATCAAACAGCCCAACAGACAGGTTCCTTTAAATTCCCAGAGTGTCCCATTTGGACCTCTTGGTCTTTTCTTATGTTTCCTGTATTAGCTGGAGCCCTTAGTCTACGAGGACACTACCGTTTCTCTCTCCCACATTATATGGGCCATTGTTTGGGCCACAGTCCCAACAACTTCTTGAATGTGGCCTTTCTGTATGGAGTTTGCACTGTTATCAATAGAATATTTATTTCTCACAATTTCCTCTGGCCTACATTATTATACATAGTGGATTGATCTCAGTATTGATGCAGGGCTTTTGGGATCAAAGGACAATATAGCCAATACCTCTGTTGACTGAAAGTCTTCATTCAGAGAGGCCCCATTGTGGGGCATTGAGTATCATGAAGAGGTAATCTGATGGTTACTTCATCCATCCATCCATCCATCCATCTTCATCTGCTTATCCGGAATCGGGTCGCGGGGGCAGCAGCTTCAGCAAGGGACCCCAAACTTCCCTTTCCCGAGCAACATCAGCAAGCTCT
>JAODTR010089138.1:0-14111 GCA_025399935.1 Amblyopsis rosae | reverse complement strand
ATCAGTGGGTTCAGGCAACTGAGCATTTGGTTCAGACAATAGGGTTTAGTGTTTTAGCAATTGAGAAAAACTGTAACCAAAACACGTTGGTTTTATTCATACTTACATACACACATAATTAAAATGACACTTGCCACCATTTTCTATTTACCATATCAGATCAGACTCAGGCTCTCTCTATCTTCCTGTCTGTTCATCTTGGTCTCTCTCCCTTTTTAGGTGCTGCTCATGTTCCCTTTTATTAAATCATGTCTTTCTCACAATGTGTTTGTTAGTATCTCAGTGTAGCTCTTCCTGCCTCGGTCATTCAGCCATCTGATTTATTGTGGGTGTGTTAAAACCGAGGTTCATGTAGTCAATGATGCAATTCAATTGAGGTAATTATCAGATTCTCGTTTGATTTTGACAGTTATATGTAGTAATTTGTCTGGATTAACAAGTTCAATGACTTTAGCGTTCTGGTGGAAACACTTTGAACCTTGTTACTATAATCTTACTGTTAGAAATATTGAATATGCATATTGGAAAAATGACAATTAGCAAGTAGAATTGAGCAAGTGGGGAAAGGTAACCTACTGTATAGGCCAGGTTAACATATTTCTGACTCTATTACACCAAGAGACTGATGTCATCTAGATTTTTTTTATCCTTGTTATTTTCAGTCATTTGGAGGTAAACAATCTTCTGTGCCTTGTTGGCTGGAAAACTGGAATAATGTAACAAAAACAAAAACAGATTTGTTAAAGCCAATTAAAGAGAAAGATATGAAGATACGCAGTTCATTCAACATCAACTGCGCTGACATCATGTGTTTGGTGTTGTTGGTTTTTTTTGCGGGGGGTGGGGTGGGGGGTTGAGTTATATGGTAACTCTTGGTAATGGCAATTGGGACAAGTACAGACATCGGCCCCACAGTTGACGAGCTCTGCATGCATGCGTCCGTGCATACGTGTCTCTTAGAGAGACACAAGTCAGATTAGATCTGGCGCTCTCCAGTGTATGCCACCTGGAGAGAGAGAGAGAGAGAGAGAGAGAGAGAGAGGGGGAGACACGCAGATTCCCGGGCTTGATAAAAACAGCACTGGCAACTCATCTGACGCTGATAAGTCATGCTAGCATGGGTCATGTCAACCGTTGATGAAACTGTTACGCGGCACACAAAAGACGGTGTTCAACCCCTCAAGAATGTTTTTGTAGCTATAGCAGAGAAAGCTTGGGGGGTTGAGTGGTTTGTGAGGTTTTATATTTCTGTATTCCTCATGTTCATTTGTCACACGTCTTACAGGAAAAACAAATATTTAACAGCAATGTTTCGTGTCAGTGAGAAAGTGGGTTCATGCAACAGGGGTTATCAATAACTCTGGCTTGGCTGTCCATAAAGGAAGGCTTCAAACAGTGGTAGTATGTGGACACATACACACACACACACACACACACACACAAAACTCACTCTTGCATATTAGGTGGGTGAAGCGAGTATATTTTAACACTGGCTATCCAAATTGGAGCTTTGGTTCAGGGTCAGACCCCCCCCCCCCCATTTAAAGGAGCATTGGCTCAAGATTTGAGAAAGCATTCAACTAATGAATGCCATGTCAAATCATGTCACAGCTCACTTGAGGCGCCATTGGCCAGGCCATCCTTATGTCTGAGCTGGCCAGCATCTGATACGGATCGCGGTCGGCTTGAGTTGGATTGGTTTTTAAAAGGGGCAATATGTCATCCAGCCAGGTTAGTGGATTGTACTTTTAAAAGCAAACTTTATTGGGGAGCTATGCATGTCTGTGGGAGAGCACACAGCACATTTGGGTTCATACATAACATTTGTGTTTTTTTTCTTCACCGTAGTGAACTGGAGACTGGAGCTGGCTTAGATTTGTGACATCACTATCAATTTGTTCCCTTGTAACTTGTGCAGGGCAGATGACTCACTGGACTCAAGTTAAGGTCAAACCACTGGTCACTATGTTTGAGATGCTTCTGGTATGTGACAGCGTGCAGTAGTGCAATGTTTGTCTTGGAGCTTTCCTGTAATATTTGCCATAAGCACAAATGTGTCTGTCTGTGTTGAGCATCTTATAAGGCAACTGTGACAAGGGCCCTAAATGCCCTTCCTGTGACCTTCCTCGTGACCTTGTCGTTCCGGTCACAGCCCCCTGGTCTCCTGGTCTCTTGCTCAGCTTCGCTTCATCCAACCTGCTCTCTGCCTCTCCCTTCTTGGTCGTGTTGGTTTCCCAGACCCCTGTTGACAGCTCATTTTACGGTGGTCTAGCATGGGCCCTTGATGCTGAGCTCCAGGGTTAACGTGGAACGCTACACTTCTGAGGCTGGCACAGGGTCTTCACAGAACCCCCCCTCTCCAGCCCGCCTGAACCTTGACACACAACACGAGGAACACAAACTGCCTAGCAACATTGTCCTCGAACCTCCAACAGTACTTGGAAGGTGATTGTTTTACTTCGCTGATGTCATCTTGTGAGAATTGTTTTCCCTACAAAACAACACATCTCCGCCCACGGAAGCAGGAACCGTACAACCTGACTCCCTCTGGCCCACCCACACCCTCCACCCTTTATCTACCGTCTGTGTTTAGAGTGTGGGTGCGGAGTGCAGAGGGTCTGAAGAGTACATGGGGTGAAGAATCCCCGCTAGTTTATGACTGTGTTTTACGAGCCAGTCTGACCCAAGTGACCACAGCTCTATAGCTCTGGGAGTATAGTGTCATGGCAGCTCAGGGCACGAGTGTGAGTGGTAGTTTGTGCCTCATTTCTGTGGGATTATCTAGCCTATATGTCTGGGCCTCCTCTTGTTTTTGTTCTGTAAAAACAGACCTGCTGTCAAAGCGCTGTGGTTGCAATGCCTGTTCTCTAAATCATATCCAGAGGTGTCGTAACTGTTATCTTGTTACAAGCTGATCTCTTAATGCTTATTGTATTTGGCTAGCAGACAACACCGGTGCACTGTGATGTCCCGGTAGAGGAGAGGAGCTATTTGAGAGATGCGCAGCAATAATGCATGCTATTGGCATCAAGAAAAACAGAGCTGTGTTGGTGACAAGTGTGTAGTTCTGATCAGGAGGTTAAGCAGCTCTAGCATAGAAAAATAGTACGGTAAGTTTTATGGCCAGATGTGTTTCTTTTCCATGGAGTGGCAAGGTCTGTCTGTGTGCATCCGAAAGGTGGGAAGAATATCAATGGCGTCGCCAAAGCCTTGTTGACGCGTCGGTGCTACAGCAAGTGTACAATAATTAAATGTGTGTGTGCGTATGCGTGTGTGTGTGTGCGTGCGCGCCCGCTCGTCAAGGGCCAGCTTGGCAGCCCTTCTGAGCACCTCGTCACTGGGACTCAGACGTGGCCACAGCTGGCCCCTCGCTAACAATCCTAGTCTTTCTTTCTGCTCTCAGGAACGCAATGCTTCAGCTCTAATTCCCTTCTAATGAACTGGCTACTGGAGGTAGCTAGGCAGCAGGCCCTGTAACCTTAATAAATGTTCATATTAGCAAACACACACACGCGCGCGCACGCACAGACTTCTAGCTCAAACAGCGCCATTGTACCACTCACAGAGGAATAATCATTTAGATTACATTGCAGGTGTATGTGTAGCGCAAGTGCAAAGGAGCCCAAATGACCAAACATATCTTATGGCAATAATTTATGATGATGGCAAGGATTAACTGATGTTGTTTTTGCCCTTGGTTTTTGTGTGTTATTCACTTTGGGTGTTTTATATCATCGTCTAATCGTCAGTGATTCGTACAGCGTTCCGTCAATTCTCTCATATTATTGGAGTGCAGTGCCTGAGTAAAAGGTCTTCCTATTGTTCAGCTCCACACAAGACCTTTGCTATCCTGGAGATTCCTGCACCCGTCCGTGTGATGCCAGGCCCAGTCCTGTTCCGTTCCATATCCCATTTAATCATCGGTGGATTATTCTGCACCAGTCCCTCCATTGTGGAGGCAACCTGGCCACTCTTTAAGCCTGAAGGCAGACGTGTGCTTACAGCCCTTATAAACCCTTCAAGTATGCGATTCCCTTACACAAAGCATACTAGCGTTGCCACGGAGATTAAGGACTATATAAGGTCACCTGTCATGGCTGTTGTGATGGGAACTTGATGGCTCATTATTGTTAGACTTTATTATTATTAAAGACATTAGAGCGGATTGACTGGCCATGGTAGGTGGTAGGATAATGTCTAAGTCACAGATTAGATCAGCAATATACCTACAGTCATATGGTCACATCTGTAATGGAAGCTAGTTTTTGGTCTGGCCTTTTGACACTTTATCCCACGCACATACATCTGCTACAATCATGTCATAAACGTGTCACTGGCCGTGCCATTTATCTTTATTCCTGTTTTCTCTGTACACAAACCTGGTGAGAGCCTGTGTTTGCCAATGCTTTTGGCCTCACACGTCTATTGGAGCAAAAGAGCCTCCCAGTAACATGTATCTCTGGTGACCCCCTATGATCATACAGACAATTCTAAACATTATCGTGTGATGGCAGACCAGTCTTTAGCTTAGCCTTAAGGGAAAGAGATAGCCAATAGGGCAGCAGAGAGCCGTAGACCCAGCAGAGGTCCGTATGAAGTACAGGCCTGCGGTCTGAAGATGACGGCTCCCCAGGAAGGACTGTTAAGGTTCACAGCAAGCAATGCTTCACCTCCGTGATAGCTGCGCAGCACTCACACACTCACTGTCGCTCGCTGACCCGCAGACAGGCCTCTATTTGGGGGGGGGGGGTCATGAGTTAATAATTGTATCACCACAAGGGAGAACAGAAGATGATTTAGCACAGACGAAAATTAGTGCCTGCTGCCCACAGAGAAAGGCACTGGTAAATTGCAGCTAGGTTTTATCTGCTGGTAGCTTTAGTTAACTCTGTAGAATACACCACCGTGTGCCTGAGCCTATCAGTGTGTGTGTACTGCATGTACTGTGCATGTGTGTTTCAGGGTTGAGCAAATGGCATGAAGTGTATGTTTTCCCCTCTATCATTGGTCCAGTGACTTGACACACGCACTTGTTAACTCTCCAGTGTCTCTCTGCTACGAGGCTGCCCACAGCACCCCCGCCCCCCCCCTTCCCTACCTACAGATAGCCAGATGTCCCTCACCTGTGCCCCACCTTCATCTCCTTTCTCTACACCCCCCCCCCTTCCCACACACACACACTGTATCTGTCATCCCCCCGTCCATATTCCAGTGCCTTCATTATTCAGTTATTTAGACACTATCTGCTTCATGATCAAGCCACAGCGGGTTCACGGAGCCGTAATATAACTGTCCCGACTCTCTCACACACGTGCACATAACAGATTAATATGGCCATCGCATGTGGCGGTGCTGAAGGCTACTGTCATGTGCAGAAGTTCATTTTAACGGCACGTACATTAAGGCCGGAGGCGATGGCAGACGTTCTAGCTCCCCTGCCCCCTTCCCATCACAGTCCTCTGCTCTGCGTCAGGTGGTCTGACAGCAGCCAGGTGCCACTGGCTGAGCCAAGCCCGGGAGGAGGGGAAGGGGGGGTTCTCAGACATAGGGAGTATGTTCCTACAGTGTCGAAAGCGCTGTAGATCCCTCAGTTGGAGCAGATAACCTCTGTGGCCATGTGTCAGCGCACCAGGGAGGATTCATTGTACATCACTAAGGTACGCTCACCTTGATTGAGTTATTGCACCCCCAGATTCCTGAATTGGTATCCCCAGCATGCTGTTAATATCTCTAAACAGAGCCTGGACTGTGTGAATACAGGGGGCTGAGGGAGAGAACAGCTGTTCTGCCTGTTGAGGTGATATACTTTCACTTCAACGTGTTTTTGTAAATGCAAAACGCAGCCCCGGACACAAATCAAGGAGTGTACATTTAACAAGCATGCAACCAACGGCTCTCCTTCGTATCGCTCTCTTCCTCTCTCAGGACAAGCTTGTGTTCATTTTTCCTATATGTGAGAGTGTATTTTTAACACTTTAGATTACTATCCTAGGCATGACCCACGCTTACACACACACACACACACACACACACACACGTGTGTAACCATTTACTGTACATGGTACTGCACCACCTTCTAAGACCATGAATGAGGCCCCTAATTGTTTATTCACAGTCACCCCATGTGAGTGGGATTGGCCCGCCTACCTATTACTCCCAGACTCACACCATGTGTGAGCATAATTGCGTGTGGTAACGAGGGCTAAGTGTGTGCATGCACTGTAGACACATAATACACATGCATGCGCATGCATCCATGTGTATTATGTGTATTTATCTGTGCAAAGCATGCCACGTGCACACACATTTCCCCTCCCTCCCGCCTGTCCTGTGTGGTAAAATGAGCTTTACATGAGCCGGTGCGTGAAAATAACAGTAAATAAATAGCGGGCGGTGTGCAGTGATAAACCGCTGCTTCTATTACGTGGTTATTTGACTCGTTGTTGCGTTTACTGTGAGAAAGGCAGATAAGGCCGTTTAACAGCGGAGAGGGTGAATGCACACTGGGGAAGTAATTGAGACGGAGCTAGGTAATGTCTATGAATAGGAAGGAAGGGATGGAAGGAGGTGGGGTGGGAATAGAGGTGTTTAGAGGCTCCCTGTGGACAGACCAGGGCACGGGAACACAAAAGTCGCCCTGAAGAACCGACCACCGCTCACATGCCTGTCAGGAAGGGAGGGAGGAGGGAGAGAGAGAGAGAGAGATGTGGGTCCCAGAGAGTTTATAGTGTCATCTAAGTCATCTACATTTCCCTTGCTTTAAACCTGGGGGACACAGCAAGAATGTCTGGAAGTACTCGTCCGATTCATCATGAATCATCATGACATAGTTAACTTTTATTTTGTACCACTTTCTAAAGTTGAATTCACTTTAGCTTTTTAATGAGTATTGTCATTTTTTGCTTCAGAAGTTTGCCACAAATCCCTCATATGGCTGAGGGTCTGTGTTTTCAATTTAAGATGAATAGTGGCTGCAAATACCCCTGGCAGCCATCTCCGGTGGTTGAAGGATTACAAAGTAATGGATATTTAGTATACAGTGCTTCATCAATGTTCATTGGAATGGAGGCACACACACACACACACCCACCCAACGACACACGTGTGACCGTGTGCATGTCACTCTGCACACTCGTCTCAGATAGCTGATCCCAAGTCTGTCATTACATTGTCATATATAGAGCATTACATCACCAGTCTGTTATTTGGGTTGACATGGGGGAGGCGTGTGGCCATTTTCTAGAATAGTACCGGCACGCCAGGTCATCGGTTTCAGTCTGTGTGTCTCTAAAACCAGGCCGCAGGCTTCGCTCAGCCTGTGATGTTAAGTGGTTTCATCGGCCACCGCTCGCTGTCACTGGAAGTTCCCTGGAAAGCAACAGCTAAGCCGTAGTGGGCTTTCAGATGACTAAACTATTAGTGTTTTCATTGCGCTAAACTACAGAATGCGTATACGAGTGTATGCCTCTCGCTAAGCCATTGCTTCTTGTTTGGGTTTGGTCACCATCCAACTGTACACAAACTCCCCCATTCTTTTATAAATCCCATTCATGGTTTTCATCCTCCAATCTGCTTACTGCGGTTCATATTCGGCAACAGGTGATTGAACTGAGGACTTGTTGAGCCCTCTGTTAGAGTATGGTGCCTAGAACACTGGTCTGGTTTGGGAGTGAAGTCCAACCTCTGTTACACCCCAGCACCACTCCTTACTGCCTTTGGAATTCTGTTTGTAAATAGATGCTGTTTGAAGCCATAATGTGCTTGTTTGTGGCAAAGTGAGTGTTCATTATGTGATTATACCAGGCTGTGATAGATAAATAGCTAAGTAAATGTGTCTTAATTAATAAATAATCTGCTATCTACCCTTCTTATAATGATTTCATTAAATATTGCTTCCACTTGCCCAACTGGTGGTAATAGTTCCCCCCCTAGTGGCAAATTTGCTGAAGTTCTTCTCGTAGAGATGATGCACATTACAGTCATATAATTCTATGATTACACACTATGAAATCACAAAGCAGCTATGAACTAGAATGTTTCAAGATTTAACATATACCATTATTTGTATTTTCATTTCTTCTATAACCACAATTTCTCTTTTCTCCTTTCAGGACCCTTATGCCTCTTTTTGATGCTGACACGGGTCTACTCATAGTCTCAGCCCTGGTAAGATATTGAATCGTTTGGCCAATTGATAACATGCAGACTGTACTGTAATACTGTTACAGATGTTTTTACACCAGAGCGGGAATGAGGGAGGGTACAAAATTATGAAAATCCTTGTTCTTTGAAGATCGCAATCACCATAACAGGGTTTAATGTTTAATTGCAAATATTAACACAAGTTTGTGTGTTTCGGTAGTTTCTTATTGTATCTATCTATTGTATCTATCTTATCTATATTTGTATGGTTCTAAAGGTTTGAACAGCATTGCTCTAATCCACAGGGAGACAGTGCTGTTGACTGTTTTGAAGTTACTGCAGCGGAGCCATTCCTTTCTCAAGGTACTGCATGCTATTACACTTGCCATTCATCACACGACTACACCATAGTAGGGTAAAAACAGCTTATGCTAATAAACGTAATAATGATAGATGCTAATAAGGACAGCTGTGTCTATTACATGGGGACATTATCACATCATTGCCTTTCAACCTCTCTCTCTCTCTCTCTCTCTCTCTCTCTCTCTCTCTCTCTCTCTGTCCCTAGTGAGCCACTGTCTGACAGACACCTCCACGCGGGGCATCGCCATGGTGCCCAAGCGGGCGCTGGACGTCCTGTCGTGTGAGGTGATGCGCGTGCTGCAGCTGACGGACAGCTGCGTCGTGCCAATCAGTTACCACGTGCCTCGCAAGGTGCGGCCAGCATGTGGCGCTGCTTCACCTGTTGTTGATTGGTTCATTGTTATTGCCGTCACGCGCGCTGACGCGTGCAATGTACAAATAAAGTGTTGTTTTCTAAACAGTCGGGTCAGGACTTCCATGCCGACCTGTACCCAGACACGGTAGGCGGCAACCCGGCCATGTCTGCCGAGGAGTGGTGGCAGGGTGGGAATAAACAGGTAGAGACCACATGTAGTGATATGTCCGCCACACACACACACACACACACACAATCGTTGCTGCCGTGTGAATGGCTCGTGTTTCATCGTGTCTCTGTGTTGTCCGTCCTCAGGTGGAGAAGGTTAGTCTGCACCCGGACAAGCAGTCTAAACCCAAGGCACCTGCAACTACCCAGGCCCCTGCAAAGAAGGAACTGCCCAGTAGGGGGAGCAAGGAGGTGAGAAACAGCACTGTGCTAATAACGGAATAGAACACACTCTGCTCAACAGCAAGGTCCTCACACAGGACACGTCTGATTCCGAGGTTGGCCCCCACCTTGTAACAGGGCACCATTAGGTAGACGGACACATCATGTAAATCCTCCATACTGTTGTGTAGGAGCCAGTGTGTGGCCTATCCACCTCCAGTAGTCCACTGAGTACGCCCAGCAGCAGTGTTGCTCCGTCCCGCTCCCCTTCATCCACATCTGGCCTCTCGTCTGGCTTCCTACCCAGCCCCAGCCAGAGCACCAAGGCCATCCACAGTCTGCTGGGTAAGCACGCGCGCACGCACACACACTATGTCATACAATGACATACACCATATTGTCAAAAGTATCGGGATATCCCTCTGACTCAATGAATTCACTTCCATGTGTATAAATCTAAGCACATAGGCACGCAGACTGCTTCTACAAACATGTGCAATAAATTCATTAATGAAATGTCCTCACTACTAAATATTCCACGGTCAACTGTTAGTGGTAGTGTAACAAAGCCATTGGGAACAGCAGAAGCTCAGCCATGAAGAATCACAGAGCGGGGTCAGCACAGTGCACAGAAGTCTGCAACTTTCTGCAATCAATAGCTACAGACCTCAAAAGGTCGTGTGGCCTTCGGATTAGCTCAAGAACAGAGTAGAGAGCTTCATGGAATGGGTTTCCATGGCCGAGCAGCTGCATCCAAGCCTTACATCACCAAGTGCAATGCAAAGAGTCGGATGCATTGGTGTAAAGCACGGCGCCACTGGACACTAGAGCAGTGTAGACGTGTTCTCTGGAGTGATGAATATCGCTTCTCTGTCTGGCAATCCGATGGACGAGTCTGGGTTTGACTGTTGCCAGGAGAACGGTATTTCACTGACTGCATTGTGCCAAGTGTAAAGTTTGGTGGTGTAGGGTTGTTTTTCATGGGTTGGGCTTGGCCCCTTCGTTCCAGTGAAAGGAACTTAATGCTTCAGCATACCAAGACATTTTGGACAATTTTATGCTCCCAACTTTGTGGAAACAGTTTGGGGATGGCCCCTTCCTGTTCCAACATGACTGCGCACCAGTGCACAAAGCAAGGTCCATAAACACATGGAGTCCTGACCTCAACCCCATAGAACACCTTTGGGATGAATTAGAGCAAGGCTGTGAGACAGGCCTTCTCTTCAACATCTGTGCCTGACCTCAACAATGAGCTTCTAGAAGAAAATAAAATTCCCATGAAAATACTCCTAAACCTTGTGGACAACCTTCCCAGAAGATTTTAAGCTGTTATAGCTAGCTGAAAAGGGTGGGCCAACTCCATATTAAACCCTACGGATTAAGAATGGATGTCATCAACCTTCATGTGCATGTAAAGGCAGGCGAAGGCAGGCGTCCCAAAACGTTTGGCAATATAGCTCTTAAAGGTACACCACAATGCCCCTGGTGGTTGAAACACGCATTACAACAACATTGCTGGGGTTCTGTTCTGAGGGCCCTTTAACAAAGTCCAGGAGTGTGCCTTTAAACACATGAAAGTAAAAGTAAATATTTGTATGTATTAATGTTAAAGAGACTAATGAACAATGTGCATCTACTGGCCCAGGGCCCAGCTCCAAGTTCCGTCACGTCCAGGGCACGGTGCTCCACCGGGACACCCACATCACCAACCTGAAGAACCTCAACCTCACCACGCCCGGCGAGTGTGACGGCTTCTGTGCCAACCGCCACCGCGTGGCAGTGCCCCTTGCCATTTCTGGTGGGCAGATCGCCGTCTTTGAGGTATGAGCTGTATAGCATGAACGCATAAAATGTGGTTGTATTGAGTTTTTATGATGATGAGTGAATAGAAGAGGATATCTATTGTGGTATCTGCTTTATAAGTAGGGTTGCACGATATTGACAAAATGTCATGATGCGGGATTAATCATGAAAATTGCAATATCGATATTCATTTTGATATTTTTAAACATAAGTAAAAACAAAAAAGTTATGGGAAAATATATCAAATATATTCATAACATATTTTTAACTGACAGTCATATTGGACGTACAACAACAGTAATTCCAAGATAGCGAGGAGGCAATATTTCTGGCCTCTGATGATTCCTCATCTCTATTGTGTCATTAGCTTCCTTAGCGTGCGTGTGTGTGTGCGTGCGTGTGTCTGATGATCCATCCTCTATATCTGCCCAGCTGTCCCAACCTGGGAAGCTGCCAGACACAGCCCTGCCCACTGTCCAGAACTCTGTCAACGTGGCTGACCTGTGCTGGGACCCCTTTGACACACACAGGCTGGTCGTGGGTACGCACTAGTGGGCATAATCCGGTTTAATTGTGCGCTCATTGATGCGTATGGATGTGTGATGGTGGCAACCTGCCTGGTCTCTCTGTGTCCCCGCTACTGTAGCTGGCGACGATGCTAAGATCCGCGTGTGGCAGGTTCCAGAGGGAGGGCTGACGGAGACCCTGACCGAGCCAGAGATGATCTTGCAAGGTACAATGCCCCTTACTGCCCTGTCCTCCCACCTGAATAAGTCTCTCTGTATTGCTGTTGTGTTATTGTGGTGCATGTATACTGTATATATGAGTAGTGATTATCTTTTCTCATATGTTTCTCATATGTTATCTATTAGAATTTTTTGTTGTTCTTAGGTTACCTGACATTACTGGTTCATTTGATCTACATACCTTTCTTGTGTTCATTTTAATGTCGTCTTTATTTACTTTTCTTGAGTTTATAATATGGCTTTTTAAAAAGCCTTAAATACCGTTTATTGTATGAACATATGGATGCTGAGGATGTGCTGCACGCCAGTATGATTGACAGCTGCTGTGACCACTCCTAGGCCACACAGAGAAGATCTACTCCATTAAGTTCCACCCTCTGGCCAGTGGCCTCCTGGCCTCGTCGTCGTACGACCTGACGGTCCGCCTGTGGGACCTGGAGACCGGCAAGCAGGTGACCCTGCTCACTGGACACCAGGACCAGGTGGGCGGGCACACGCTGGCGACCAATCACATGGCTTTATTATGGAAGCATTAGAGACCAGGGTTTTCTTTGTTACCATAAGGGATTGATAGCATCATATTATGACATGTGTTTGACCTGATACTAGCAATACTGTTAAAACAGACTGATGTATGTCTAATGAACTATGTTTGATTTCTGGGGTGCGTTAAATGGGTTGTGTTCAGATCTTTGGCATGGCCTGGAGTCCAGACGGCAAGCTGCTGGCCACAGTGTGCAAAGATGGGAAAGTTCGTGTCTACGACCCTCGCAAGTCCACTGAACCAGTCCAAGTATGTGCAAGAGTAATTTTAGTGTCTCATCTTGTGCAATGCGTGCAGGGGGGGCATTTAATTGATTGTGTGGTGAAGAACAGAATGGTGCTTGCGTTGCAGTAATGAAGGGTTAACACCTAAAGAATCAAGTCCTAGCTGTGTATGCAATGAGAACCCAGTCCACACTTAGAGCATGTTGTCTTTAGGAGGGAGCAGGCCCTGATGGTCACAGGGGAGCTCGTGTTGTCTGGGTGTGTGATGGCAAACGTCTCTTGGTGTCTGGATTTGACAGGTACACATCATATTATATTACAATACAATACAATAATAAATAAGTAAACTTATTAATACATCATATATAAATCATAGTAACAATACAGGTATCCATAGAAATACAGTATTGTAGGGTGCGTCAGCTTTATATTTAAGTGATGAGGCGATATGAAAGCCTGACATAAAAGGTCAGGCCCTTGTTGAAGCATGTTGCCTCTATACCTTCATTCATGCAGTCGCAGTGAAAGACTGCTCTACCTGTTCTCCGCTGATGCCCTGTCCTCCGGGGCCATAGCCAGCACCCCAACAGACGTGTCTCCGTCCACACTCATCCCCTTCTACGACCCCGACACCAGCGTGGTCATCCTCACCGGAAAGGTCAACACACACACACACACACACACACACACACACACAACCATGTATATCTACCATATTGGAATAGTAACAAGATGAAGAATGGAATGGAAACACTTGTGGCCTTTTAAGTGGGCGTGTCACTAGACACCTAACACCTAACCCTAACCCTACTATGCATGCATGGCCTGACATACAGTCAGTTTACCCCAAAACAATTTGCTGCAAAAATACCGTTGTGGCCTCAGATTGATCATAGGTACTTATGGTAGGTAAGAATTAATGCTTTATACTCAAAATACCATTAACGCCCCCAGAGAGATATAACGTGCAAAATGATGATGAAATCTGTGTACCTCCCCATTGACTTACATGGAACGGTCATTCTGGTCAGCATCAAAGGTAAAAAGTCGCCCCTTCCAAAAATCGAATGCGGAAGTGCCGTCCGTTGCACCCTCTCTGTTCAGTTCCATTCTCTCTGTTAATAACACAGAGATTATTATAGGAAAGGTTGTAGTTGTAGTGTAACATGCTTTTTTTCCATCTTCCAGGGAGATACGCGGGTTTACATCTTTGAGATCATCCAGGAGGCTCCCTGCTTTCTGGAGTGCAGCAGCTTCAATTCAGCTGAGCCACTTAAGGTAGTTTCATAACATCCTTTAACCATGTTATCCACTAAGTCAGGGCATGGTATTCATCTTACCAAGCTTGTAGCTAAACCCTTTAGAAAAAGCTTTAAACTCTTAAGGTATTTCTGGTTGTCTATATTCATCTAATTAGTGTTCTTTATGATATGCAAAGTGTTTTGCATATCTGGATGGTGAATGATCAAAGATGGCGCCAGTGTATGTGGCCGGCCGTTTGACGCTCCAAAAGTTGTTTGTAATTTTGTTGTCTGTGTCAATGT
>JAODTR010089137.1:0-36166 GCA_025399935.1 Amblyopsis rosae | reverse complement strand
CCCCCCCCCCCCCCCCCCCCCCCCCCCCCCCCCCCCCCCCCCCCCCCCCCCCCCCCCCCCACGCGCATTGGCAGTCTCTCGTTTCTGTCCTGCCCAAAAAATCCTGAACACAAATATGATGATATACAGTTATAGGATCTAGTTTTTTTCACATTTACAGGAATAGTTTTCTAACATAATGTGCTTCCTAACCAATCTCGTAATTTGCTTTACACAATCTATAACACCAAGCTCTGTCAAGGCAGCTAAATAACCCGGAACATAACATTTCTGCTACTTCAGTCGATCAGAAGGACAGAAGTAGGTCCAGATCATTTGCCTTATCCAGATTTGCATGTTATTTTTTCCCCCAGAGGTGGTTCCATCAACACTAGAGCCGATATCTGAACCTTTGCTGGGTAAACATCCCATATCTGTTGACCCCGAACCACTGACGCCTAAACCTGTCCTCGATGACCGGGACAAATCTCCGACGGACCAATCAGACACCGGCGATACCAAGACTGCTACCTCACCCCCCCAGGACACTCTCAATGGACATCTTCCAGACCCGCTGGTCTCCCACAGCGACCTAGGTGTAATGGCGACCTCTGTGATCACTGAAGCTCTTGCCGGGGGCAATAGACGGACCAACGTGCTTTTCCGCAAGTCAAAAAGTGTCAGCCCGCAAAAACCACCCAAACTGGGCGACGTGCCGCCTGGCTCCCCGCCCCTGGGAACCAAGACCTTCTTGTCTGTGGTGATTCCTCGTCTGGAGACGCTCCTCCTGCCCAGAAAGAGAGCGCGCAACACCTTTGGAGACCGTGGGGATGGAGAGGAAGATGAAGAATCTCCCATCAAGCGCCTTGGCACAGGTTGGTCCTGACAGAGCTCAGAAATGTATCTGTTGGTAACTTCAGCAGTTTGAATACACTTAACTAGGTTAGAATATGACGACGTCTACACTGAAACATTGCGATGGAAGATTCCATCGTCCTATTTTGCGTCACAGATAATAATAATTAAACAATACATCAGAAAGAGTTTCCTCTAGTCATTACCTTATTAATAATTACTTGATTATATATTTCGTTAACATGAAATATTATCAGTTAAATGCACAGAGCAAGACACGGTGAAACAATATGTTCAGAATAGCTTTTTTATGGTATCCTATAGCAAAGAATGGGAGATTTCTCTGTAAGTTTTAATTCTCAGGCTACAAATAAATAAGACTCACCCCTTGATTTACCGAGGGAGGCACAATTCGGATTCGGACCTCTTTTTTTTTTTGTTTGCGGGAATGCGTCGATTGCATTAAAGTTTTGGCGATTCAGATTACTTTTTTATTTATTTTATGTTAAGATTTTCGTGTAAAGCATACAATATATATTTGGCAGCTTTTGTTTGTTGAGATGCATACATTTAGTTTTAAATGTACTCGTAGCGCCAACAGCACTTTACAAGGCAGCCAGCATCCAGTTAACATAAAAAATCCAAATAAATGATGTGTAGCTTACTCTTTTCAGTAAGATGAACAATATTATGACAATAGCAAACCACAAATGTAATGTCTTCCTCAGACACTGAAGAAATTCCTGCACCGCAGAGATTGTAGTCTTATCATGAGAACTAGCAAACATACATGGCATCGTTCAACCTTAGTAACTAACCAGCTGTGCTCTGTGTTCAGGAATGGCCAATGGCTTTGTAGTGGAGGAAGACAATCTTCCTCTTCCCAGCAGACACCTGGAGCCACGGCGACGCTGTGCCTCCGAGTCTAGCCTGTCATCTAGCAGGAGCGCCCTCTGCAGGTAGCTACTGTCCTAACATGCATACACACTCAAGAGGGGGGTGTGACAGGTGGATCAGTGTCATAAGTGTGTCCTGATGCAGGCATGCCCGCTCTTTGTATATGAAGTTCATTCATTTAATGAAAGACATACAAGTAAAATAAACCCCACTTTAATTCATGAATTTAGCTTCATTAGTTTTTTTAATGGACGTTAAAGGTCAATTCAGACGGTGACAGAATAAGACAACCAGTGTAGTTGACGAATCAGAAAACAGCACTCCAGTTATGGTCCCTTCTCTCCAGTTCTGTCCCAGCCCCTAAAAGCAGTAAGAGCCGTCCATCCACCGCACGACGCTGCACCATGGACGATAAAGCTGCAAACGCACCCTGTCCAGAGAATGGCGAGCCCACCAGAGTTGCCAAGGTCACGCCAGGTCAGACACATGTACACCTTTAAAAGAGTGTGTGTGTGTGTGTGTGTGTGTCCTTTCTGTCACCCTGAATGAAAGCTACAATCTTGAACCTTTTAATATACAGTGAATACCGTAAATTGCTGCTTTTCATCTGTAAGCTGCAGTAAGCAGCATGTTCATGATTCATCTATCTGCAGTGATGATAGCTGCCCCCACAAAGATGAATGTCTCTGTTTGTGAATGTTATAGAAATAATTTGTGGGAAAGTGCGCCGTGGGTCAAGAACAGGTGCATTAGAGAAGATACACACACTGCCTTGCCAATCGCTGTTTTTACGATCTGGGGTTGCTTCAATTGGTCAGGTCTAGACTCGGCAATGTTATGTGGCAATAAAATTAAGTCAGCAGAGTACCTGAATGTACTGAATGACCAGGTTATCCCATCAATGGAAATAAATAAAAGGTTGATGGTTGCACTTGGCTCTGTAAATGTTTATATTGTGATGTGTACTTTTAGCTTCTATGTTTGAGTGCCGTTTTTGTTTGAGACATTTAAACACATTTTAGTGGCACTCTGTCACCGTTGTATCTGTGAAAGTCCAATATTTGCCAGCCCATATTAATCTGGCCATGTATAGACTTACAAAAAAGTAGACCAAGATTGTGTTTAGTCATTCTCTGTGGCTTGAACATAGGTGCAGTGATTCTTTAAAAAGCATTTTTTATAAGAACCAGGTTGGTGACTTTGGCTCTTGCGGTTATTTGACCTGTAGAATGTGTTACTATGCTTGTCTGTATCTGCCTATAGCTATTAAGGCATATGAATATTTGTTTGAGTCAGGAAAATATTAGGAGTAAAAATAACAAATTATTTCAATGACAAATCTTCTAGATGCAGTACTTAACCAGCCCTAGTCTCCACAAAACACAGCGTCTTAATGCTTTGAGACCAAGGCCGCGTCCAACCTTATCCACATCATTGACCCTGTTTGTCTACACACTTTTCCATATGCTGGCATCAAACATCACTTCAGTTTACAGTAGGAGTGATCGAACCCTACCACTTACATTAGGTGTCACTTATATAGGTGTCACTTTTATATAATTTACTGGAAAGTTCCAGATTGTAGCATAAAACCATCCCAGCATGCATTTTGTCATGTTTCTTGCTTTTGTCTTGGCTGCATCACTTGTTCTCAACAGAAGCTCTAGGCCCCTGCTAGGACCATCTAGTAAGGTCAAAAGGACAAATGTTAGAACTCTGTTGTTTCAACGGTCTATCTGTTCAGTAACATGCATTTGGAGAACTCCTTGTACAGCACAAACCGCATGTCCAAAACATCAGAGGTGACAAGTAGCATTATTGTTTCCGTGTCTAAATGATTGGTGTTTGTAATGTATCATCACTGTAACGCCACTGCCCACTCCACAATACATTGTAACTTTTTAATTAAATACTAGAAGGGCCAATGCACTACACTAAATACTGTAAGGAGTTTCTATAATATCAATCCAGTAGGGAAAAATAAATTCTGCTCACATAAACATTTTATTTCATGGACCTTTTTAAAAGCAATCTTATTCACACGCACACTCTCAAACCAATCGCAGTAAGCCACTATATCTTGGTTATGAAACAGCAGTGCTATTTGATATAGCATAAATATTGCAATATGTATAAAAGTTATCAGTGTACTATAGAACGGAGTACACCATTGTGCAAAATCACTTAAATTATTCAGAATTGTATCCCCTCCTGAAGAATTGCATTATATCCAAGTTAACAAATAAAGGATTTCCTCCTATGGACAACCAAAGCAAGTACTTTAGATTATATTTAAAACTGTGACCTGTATGTCGACTGACTCCAATAGGCCTTTATCACTTAAATTTTCATGTAGAAATATCATAACTTTGGTTAGACTTCTTTCCCATTACTAGTGAATCTACAGTGGCACTGTCTAGAAACAATAAATGGTGTGCATATGTGACAGAGATCGTCTGTCCCCCTCGGGGAGTCGAACCCCGATCTCCCACGCAGAGAGCGGACGCTCCTACAAGGCAGGCCAAAAACCCATTGGCCCCAGCCTGTGCCGCCAGAGCATCCAATTTACTGCACAGCTACCTGCTGGCCACCGTTACACATAGAGCAGCTGAATGGACTGTGTGGTTCTATATGACTCTCTGCCACTAGCTGTCATACATGATACACCACCATCTGTTCATCTTGAAAATAATGCAATTGACCTATCCCAAGCCCCACCTCTTTGTGTATGTCCTCCATTATCAGTTTAGCATTTTTTGAATCTGACGGAACCTGTAATAGCTTTCTATGGTGTTTCCTAGTTACAGTAACTAGGTAGGACAAGTGAAAGGGGCGGGTCTTGGGATAGGTAAATTACAGTAGTAAGGTTATCATTTTGAATCATTTGACATTTAAAGGTGGAGTATGTAATCTTGAGAAAAAGCAGGTATTTACCTCGATTTGTGAAAGATGCAAAACTATAATTAATCCTGCCCCTTGCTTCAATCATCTTTCAAAGTACACGTGAACGCGCACTGACTAGGCTACTGTAGGATCCATCCACCGTAAGCGTCCAGCGAGTGGAGAGCGCTTACTTCTTCATTGTTAATGGCACAGGAGAGCGGGGACAAGTCTGATACCGAATGAATGAATCAATATTGCGCTGTGATTTTGTCGCGTGAGTTTGGTTGTCGCCGAACTCAGTCATTCAGCACTGGCCGCATTCACTGTAAAATAAAACTGCATCTTTTCAGTCCTGAAAGCTCCCGCTGAGCCAGCGCTATAACTTTAATAAGGGACCTGGATAATGCATAGGGGGGCGCTGACCCAAAAAAGGTTGAGAACCACAGATCAATTTGGATGGTTTCCTGCATTTAAAGCACAGGGAAATTAGTCTTTAGGAACATCCAGTTCTGCCATAGTGCCTTTGGCTCTAGTGTCTGTGTGCTCTGCAATCTGTGCCTTCGCGGTCACGATAGAGAGACTGCACAGGCACAGAGTATGCGCAAGAACGTTGCTCATGCAGACAGACAGCTAAAGCTACCAGTCTTTAACTGGAACTCAACGATTCAATTACAAAAACTTCTCTGCGACTTTTGCAGAGGACTGATCTTTCTAATAATATTGTCAGAGCATTTGTTCTTGTCATTGCTCTAGGTATGTAAAGAGAAATGCAAGAAATATAACAAAATGTGCTTCTGAAGTAAATTGCATACTTCACCTGTAAGTGATATTGCACAGGGGTGAGCTCACATCTGTATAAATAAATAAAACAATGGCATGATTGTCAAAGCTCTAACATATCTTATTTTAGCTTTATATTTATTATTGGATAAGCCATATTCAGCATATGAAAATCTTTGTTGCCTCCTATTTTTGGTCTAGCATTAAGTCATTGCATGTCAGACACACCAAGTATATGTATGTGTTGCCATCCTCTTTGTGAGTAACTGGCATATCGTTATTCCTGCTCCTTTAGAGGTTGACAGCGGGAATGTTTGGAAGCCCTCTAGTGCCTCAACATTTGTTGCGGAGCCTCTAAAGCTAGTTTGGGCTAAATGTAGCGGCTTTCCATCCTACCCTGCCTTGGTGAGTGTGTGCGCATGATTATGTCAGCCTGGTCACCTCGTAACCATCTCCATTCCCCTCCATTGTATGTGACGTAGCTGGTGGTTTGTGCAGAACTCCATACAGGGACACGCACCGGCAGGGTCTTGGTGTGTGTATGCATGCATGTGTGTGGGTGGCCTGGTTGGCTTAAACCAAGGGTCTTGTTTTCAAGAGATTATATTGTTCTACCTACAGCGTGCTGCTTTCATGATGGAAGGATATTTTTAACCCCCTCAACACTCAAATATGTTCACCAAGAAGCAATACAGATAAAATAGGTTAAATGACAAATGGTTGTATTCAGACCAGGTGTTGAAGACCCATGGTTTAGATCACTCTGGGGTTGTGTGTGTGTGTGTGTGTGTGTGTGTGTGTGTGTGTGTGTGTGTGTTGTAGCTGTTCTTGTGAATATACAGCTTCATGAAGACTTGTGCTTCTCTCTCTCCAGATAATGGACCACAAAGCGTTGAGGTTGGGGCGTCGGTCCAGCGGGGTGTCCCTGCCCCTCCCCCCTCCGGGCGTGCTCCGGGTCGGAGAGCGGATGCAGTCCAGGTCCGCCGAGAAACTCTTCCTCGTCCGCTTCTTCGACAGCAAGCGCAACTGGTGAGGAAACCCCCACAACTCCAAATAATCTGTTGTAAACCACAGGACTCCCAAAAGCTGCTTGCTTTGACCTGCATAATCTATTACTGTCGTTACAATTTACAGTATTGATACAGGATTGTGAGATACCGGTATTCGGGCCGGTGTTACATTTTTAAGAATTCCACCCTTACGATTTGCTGCACTGTTCATTTCAATCTGGGAACTCACAATTGTAAATAGAGCATTTAGAGAGAATGCTTTTTTCCCTCCTATTTGCATGAAACCAAAATTTTGACCCCTTGTTTGTCCTCAGGCAATGGCTTCCTAGATCCAAGATGGCCCCCTTTGGACTCTATCGCTCTCTGGACAACAGGAAGCTGTTGGAAGGTCGTTCCTCTTGCATCCGGAAGGGTGTGCAGGCGGCCTTTAATCGAGCATTGAACCACATGATGATTTCCCCCCCCGCTAACCCCCATTGGTTTACTTGACGACAACAGTAGTAGCCAACTGTGTTTCGCACAACAAATAAAAACGCACACATTGGTGTCGGGTGTGCTCATCTCTTGCAGCTCTGTCTCAAAACTATGGTGGGATGGTTGTCATGTCTGCCTCCCAGGAAGGGGTGGAGCCTCCATGTAGCTATGCAACACAATATGGAGTGTCTATCATCACCTGACCAACAGCCAGCCAATCGGACCGCCTGTCACAGAATCACAGCTCTCACTTGACAGTTGTATGACCTCTGACTGCACCTTTCCCCGTCTGTGTATGACCTGTACGCACTGCTATACACACACTCAGTGCTGTTCTCTCCTGACACTAAGTTACTTCCTGTTCAGTGCAACAGTATGGAAGCCTCGGGGTGACATTGCAAAAAACTAAACCGTGACCTGGAGATAGTTGTTTAAATAGTGAAAAATCATGCCGTGTCTAAGCTTGATGGATGGTACACAAAAATTCTCCACATATGTAAGTGGAAAGAAAGACGTCGGACATGAATTAGATTTTATTTTTCATGTAGGAATCAGTTATAATGGTGATTTTATTCACTGGCAGTGAACTATGATATTTCCGTGATCTAACTAGTCTTGCTTTAGTTTTTCTATTTGAACCCTGTGGCTCCTGTAGTCCTGGTATTTGTACGGTCAAATGACCTGCATCTTTCTTGGTGCTATCTGTCTGTAATAGACACCTGTTCTCATTCAGCTTCTTTACGGTTCTTCTATAAGTTATTAACTTTTTTTTTGTGTGCTCTTTTAAAAAAAAGATATATATATATATATATATATATATATATATATATATACACACCTGAATGTTGTTTTTGTTTTTTTAACTGGTCGTTTTTTTTCTTTATCTTTTTTAAACTGGTCATTTTTTGTAATTTGTTTTCTCTGGGTTTGTACATATTTATATAAAATCTATATAATTGTATACTTTCAGATTCTCTCAATGTTTAAAATTGCTAAAATTGCATTGTTCACAACAAAACCAAAAAAGTTGCTGCCCAGATTTTCTGTTTTTTTTTAATCTTGTGTGTGTGTGTGTGTGTGTGTGTGTGTGTGTGTGTGTGTGTGTGTGTGTGGGTGTGTGTGGGTGGTGTGGGGTGACCAGTTAAATGAGCTCATTACAGGGACCTGTACTACCATCAACTGTAGAGGATGTGCCTGGACTAATTTATTGTAAACAGAAAAGTCTATATGCATTACTTTATAGAATATAGTAACTGAATACTATGGACACACTAGGAGGCCTCTTTTCTGTGAATCTTTTTTTTTTTTTTTTTTTTTTTTTTTTTTTTTTTTTTTTAAAACCAGTGGCATTAAACCTTTGCGGTGAGTGTGTGATGGTTAGTATGTCTGGAAAATCAGGGAGAGTTGTTGCTCATCCCATTTCTCTGAACAGGCTGTAAATAGACTTGGTACTAGAAAATTCTCTGGGAAACCCACAGTATAGCCAATGGGAGCAGTTACTGGCCACACCCAGTATGTTTTTTAAATATTAAAACACTGAAAAAATAAACGGAATCACTGAATTGTTTGTCTGTGGATCTATTCGTTTTACGGTAGCTATCACGCTTGTCCAAAACAAAAAAAAGGCTTGCTTATGTTCACTGTTAGTATGTTGGCCATATGTGATGTCAGGCATGTCTTCCAAATCCAAATACTGATACTCTAGTGTCAATCATCAATTAACTCGGGTATTTTTCAAGGATTTTATGCTGTCATTACCCTTGTATATATTGTCTTAAATCTGTATAATTAGTGGTTACATTAGGGGTTGTTTTGTATTTATAAGAACTTGAGATACTGAAACTTAAACCTGAACCACAAAGCTGCAATGACCAGCCACATTTATATGCCCCTTTCGCTCCAAGTATAGTTACGCCCGCAGCACAACCTGGTCACAAGTTGAGGGCAATTGGGAATGTGTTTCACTAGAGTTCAGATAAAGATTACTGCCACACTGGCAGCTCACTTGACATAAAACTAATCACGGAAAATCAATTTGTGTCATGCAGTTATTTACCCACAAGATGGCACTGTTATCTGCAATCATTCGTTTAGGGTGGACTATTAACTTAATTTCATTACAGAGAACGATTCTGTAGAACAGCCTTAAAACCAAAAGGGAATGTGTTGTTTTAATACCCAGATAGTATATGTAAATATATTCTAAAAGAGTTTAACTTTGAAGTGGAACCCCTAAACCTGTCAGTTTTAATTTGCCCTGAGTCCACTGAGCTACACAGGGGTATGGAACCCCCTCTTGTAGCTGTGGTGCCTTGCTCTACCTACAGCTACGTATGGAATGGAACCCACACACTGGCATTGCCAGTGCCTTACTCTATGTGTATGTGTACATAATGACACTTGCGCTGTGTGTGCCTGTGACACATTTATGTTTGTTAGCCTCCCTCACTGAAGTGCTTTTGAAGCGAGAGATTATTAATTATGCAGTCATGATAATTAGCAGTGTCCATCTTATAAATAAACAGCAGTAAACATCCCTAGAGACAGACAGCTCCAAGCAGAGGTACACACTGAACAACGGGAGGATTACAATATTTGCAGCTGCACAGCTAAATGTGTGTGTGCGTTTGTCAGTTACTTCCCTCACTGCCTCCTCCACCCACCTCATGAAGGTCCGAACCACGTACATTGCTTTCCTATTTACAGAGCCAGGGCTGTGTAGGAACACTATACTGTTTCAGAGCACACACACAAGTAAATGCTGATTTCGATTTAAAGAAAAAAGTGTATTGAGAAAAATCGCTAACTTGACCTGTATGGCACAAATAAAGTAATGTACTAAAATATAACTGCTATGGCACTGTCTGAGAAAAACTGTGTATTATCGCTTTTCACTGACTGTGTTCATAGTAATGCTTAACCACATATTTTTTAGAATATTCAAATAAACTATTTTCATGCAGTTTTCTTGTTCTCTGACTTAAACGAAGCTCTCAACAGGCCGGTTCTGTGTCCAACAGTGCAAGCCAGAGCTGATTATTTCTCAAATTTGCCTCCCAACCGTTAATCTAATGAACATTATCAGTCTATAATTAGAAATCTATAATTAGTCAGATTATCTCAGTTTTAGTAGCAGCCTGTTTCTCCTGTAATTAAAACCATGATGATGATGATAAGTTTATGTCCTCTGCCCAGACATCAGCAGTTGTGGAAGAAGGTTCCAACCCACCATGCAGAAAAAAAGATCTGTGTTTCATGTTTGCCACAAAATGATCCTATACTTGACACTACATGTACATATACGTCATTTTGTATATTTAGTATTCATATTAATTATGTAGCGTGTCTCATATGACCTGACTTATTGAATATTAATACATTTTGCCTGCGGTTGCTTTGATATCTAATGCTATTACAGTCCCTGCTCTATACAATGGAGGGGTAATTACACAGCAATTATGGCTTTGTATTTGAAACCTCCACATGGCGACGCCCACACAGAGACCCAGCAATACTGTCGCCAGAGGAGTCACATATCCCAGCTGAGCTAAATGGTGACTGGTTATGAACGTTCACCATGTTGGGAACCCCTACAGTAAGCTAACATCTGCACAAGTAGGATTCCAATGCATTGCTGGGAAGAGGAAAGGCTGGTTGCCAAGTCAAGATATATTCGTACAGTATACTGGACCAAGAATATATTTGAGTAAACATATTTTGATATTCGAGAGGCTTTATGAAAACTATTTAAATTAAATGACTACAATGACATTTTAATGGTAGCCACTGGGCAAATAATGAGTGCTTCTATACATATCTGTAACGGATTTCCAACCTTCCGGCCACTCCGGAGCACTTTATAACATAACCATTCACACACACATTCATACACCGACATGTAACTTTTATTAAGACAAAATAGATTAAGATAGATTAAACTAAGTATTTATGCAGGTAGGTAATATGTATTATGGTACTGTAACTCTTAACCCTTTTGAAGCATGAAGGGCTCACAGTAAGGTCAAGTACAAATGGGAGCTAGCCAGGAGTTGGCTTCCCAGACAAGTTGTGAATGGCAAACACATTACATTGTCCATCATCGAACAACTCCACGCATCAAATGTGCCCCCTTGGGACAACGTCACCCTATAGGTTACAAATTGCAGCTCCTCTGGGCTACATCTGACCAGTAAGAAAGCAGGAAGAGGAAGGTTTGACTCTTCCTTCACATTTTCACCATCATGCTATAGGTAGCGCCCCCTCCAGGGGAGTTTGATTGACAACAAGCTAATTAGCTACTCATGTAGTGAGGTTCTACCTGGTGCCTGTGTGGTCAGTCCAAGTCCAATTGCCTCCTGCCTAGCGCTGCTACTTCTATTAGAGCCAATCTGTTGGCCACGGAGACTATAATGACCCGGTAATAAGACAAGCGTCTCAGAGTCAGTCTTAATGAAAATCACTGGATCTCCAGCTACCTGTCTGATGGTGAGATGCCACAGAGACTGACTGTCTTCTCACACTGCTTGTCCAAGTCCTCACTAGCATACAGACGGACAGCCACGGTTAGGGTTTCAACTTTCTGTTTCAGTTCAGTGCGTAGAGCCAAGCCTGCGCAGCGGGGCTCAGATGGAGCTTCAAGCGCCATGTAAGTACATTTTCATTAGTGTGGTAGCGCCCCCTAGATCTGAATACCGGCTCCAGCTTGTGGGAAAACACAACTGAGTGAGTGAGAGAGGAGCAGTCAGTTGTGGGAGTAACTTGTACTCTCACTGGTTTCCATCAATCAGCATTGCTGTTTTGGGTTCAAATTGAGAAGCACCCCTCCCACTCTCTACTGGGTGATTATTCCGGGGTTCACTTCACTTGAGTACAGAGCCTTGGTTTGATTGACAGCCAAAAGCTTGCACTGCTGGAGACTAACATCCTTTGAATGTCATAAATGATTGCTGCTACTACAAGACACAAGACGGTTTTATTATCCCACAAGCAGAGAGACACTATAGTGAAGTGTTTGTCCTTTTACACACGTTCAATCTGAATGTATTGATCACGACATAAACTGTTTTTTATTCAGCTTGCAGCTGTTGAATCCGGTTAGCCTAGCTAACTAACTAGTATCTGTGTTTTGGGATAATGTATAGGTGCCACTGTAATAGCAGAGAAATACATTGAGGATATTGAGCCACACATTAAAACAATTAAAGAAAGAAACATCATAATAAATATAATTATTACAAACAGTGAATGGTAATATCACAAATAATCCTCATTAAAAATGCAGAAATATGCAAGGAAGTTGTTCACAAAATACTTTTTTTTTGGTCCCCGAAGGAGAGTACGTTGGCGCTGATGGCTGCCGCTTCTCCTTTTGTGTCTTTATACTTTAGAGGCTGTTCATAATATGTGTATTTTATTTAATTAAGTTAAATTAGTTGTTTTTAGAGATTTTAGAGATCTTCCTCTTGTTCTGGCCATACTTCACGCTGCCTACTGGGTACCTGTGCCAGTCTGCCCTGCATGTGTGCGATGGCCTGAAGATCGGTGTCGGCGGTCGTGTCCCTCTGCCGTCTGCAGCGTCTCGTTTTTTTCGTTGTGTATTTTGGCCCTGTTTCGTCTCAGCTGAGGTGTGGACTGTGGCTGAGCTGCTGCTGTGCCGTTTGGGGTCCTGTGGCGCGCCCCCCAGCTCTGTTTGTCCACCCTGGGGGCTGGGGTTCTTCATCGTCCTGAGTACCCTGGGTCTATCTCGCCGAGACACATGGCGGCTGTCTTCGGTGCGGCGCCCCTCGCGGCCCTCATCCGACAGTCCATGGACATTGCGTGTTTTACCGGGTCCCTGGTTGCTGTTCCGATTGATGTCCGCTCCCTCTCTGACAATTTGACCCTACACTTTCACAAGTTTCTAACAACAAACTCACCTTGCTTTGTTTACATCTTCTAACCGTGCACCATTGGCCGAGAGTGCGGGGTTGGACAGGCTGATGGCTGAAAGCCAAATCTGTTATACCTATCCCCTGGCTTACACTAAATTCGAATGCCTTGCTTTTAATTTAAACTCCCTGGCTCTCAACCTCTGATTGTTTTATATAACTATATTCCCTTTCAAATATTACTGACCACCCCATATTTGACCACAGCAAACACATTTTTATTTGAAATCTCTGCTCAGTCTCCTTTACTTAACTCTTCACACTTTTTATTTGTATCTCATGTGTAATATGTCTGCTCCAGTTTTTGTAAAATGTATGTATTATGTATTATGTATGTATTATTTGTCTTTGGGTTTGTAATGTAAGATGTCCTTGAGTGACTTAAAAGGCATCGTTAAATAAAATGTATTATTATTATTATTATTATTATTATTATTATTATAGCACACATCCATCTTATTTATATTGGCACATCCCATGGTGACCTTTTGCACTTACAGAGAAGTTAATATCCTCACCTCTTTTCATGTTATTGGACTCGCTCCCTGCACCTCCAGTCAAGGTCAACAAATCACATCGTCAGTTTACGTTTATTGCTTGTTGTTTTTTTTATTTTGTGGCTGGTGTCGGTCCGGTCTGGGGCCAGGGCCGGGCCGGGCCCGTGGGCGGGGCGGCGACAGGGCGCTGACAGACAGCTTCCATTACTTTATCTGGGAGGTGTTGGCTGCTGTGGAGGGAGTCATCAATCTCACTTGGCCTGTTAGGTGTGACAGGCCTGACACGGAGCCCTCGCCTTGGATAATCTCTCATCTTCACCAACGTGACAGAGAGAAAATGAACCGTCTCCACAACTATGTGTGTCTGCGTGCGTGTGCTTGTGTGCGTGTGCGCGTGAGCTGCTATCAGCTATGAGTTACAGCTCTGTGGCTCTCTGCCGCGTGACGCGACATTTTTTTAAGATAACATGCCTTCATACACACCTGTTTGTATAACATTTTCATGCAAATAATAGTCTCTGTTCTACTAGAATGCCACTTGTGACACAGTAGCAGGCTTGAGGTTGTCTTAGATGCCATAAACGTCTGCTGCTGCCTAGGTGTGACGTTGCCGGGTAAATGACATCAAGTGCACAGGTAGTAGCGACGCCTTTTATCTACGTCAAACAGCACCGGTGTGTCTGCAAGAGGACAGGCAGACCGAAATGAAATCTAAAAGCCCACATCCTCACCAGGCTGTCTGATAAAGTGATCACCTTCTTCTACCTTGCTTGAAATGTAGTTTGAAAAGTGTTTTTGCATTAATATCTAATAATATTGAATAGACACATTTATATGAAAATAAGGTCAGATGAATGCTTCCTGAGTCCTAACACTGGCAGTGTTAAATAAAGAATGGAGGAGAATTCGTGAACAGAGTCCAGATGAACATTGATACTGGTGTAGATGGGTTGGTTGCAAAATGCAGCATGACACAGAGAAAGCGCATTGAGCATATACTATAGACAGACGGTTCAGATTGGTTTAATAGGATGTGTGCAATTGACTTTGAATCAGGGCGGGAGAATTTAATATTCCCTAATGCGTAGTGCAAGTATATGTTTCCCCGACTTCTTCCTGATCTTTTGCTATAGCCTCAGTGTCAAGACTTTTGCTTCAAATGTAATTAGCATCAGGTGGGCTCAGTACAGGTTTGTGGCGTCCTGTAAAGAGTTTGGTAACATTTTACAGTCCAGAAAATTACAGGGTAAGTAATTTAAAAGCAGGGTGTTTGTAAATTACCTAGTAATAACCACTTATAAGTACTTAAGTAAGTAACCTATAATCAGAAGTATATAATTTTGTGTGAATATGTGTCTTGTGCAGTCACTATTAACTTTCTACTATTGGACCCTTTACTCTTTATATTTTTGTCATGCCTTACTTAACAGGCAATACCTTTTGTAATTAGGTGGGTGTAATAAAAGTGTTACCAAATTGTACTGGAAGGGCTCTGAAGGTCTGGTAGAAAGGTAGACTTCTGCAGAGTGTATACTGGAAGGGTTCTGAAGGTCTGGTTGAAAGGTATACTTCTGCAGAGTTTACACTGGAAGGGCTCTGAAGGTCTGCACGACACACTGCTCTCACGGACTAGTGAGCACATCTGAGACTGTACCATGGCCCTGTCAATGGGATGAGGGTTGTGACCTGTGCAGGAAGGCCAATGACAGCATTGATTCATCATCTTCTTGATTATGACCTAATGGGACCATGGTGTTCACACCTAATATTGACATCTGAAGAGTAACTTATGACGAGGTGCTCCACCTTTACAGTGTTGTGTCCTGGCAATGCCTACAGGATTAAAGCTTCACGGCTTTACTGAAACCAAACTATAAATTATAAATGAAAAGGCTTTCAATAAGGGGAAGTGGTATGAAACATTATTATCTCAAACATGAATATTCATTAATAAAATAGCAGCAGAAAGGATTTATTTTTTATAAGAAAAGTTTTGAGATTGTTGCTTTATACGCATACTTTGCTAATGCGAGTCTCAGTGAGAAGCATCCATCACATATGACAGAGTTTTTTAGGCCCTAATGAAAGTGTCAAGTTGGGCTTCCATCATCAGCATTATCTTTGGGATTTAGAATTTTTAAATGCATGAGCCGCCATTCGTTTAATGGCTTGTCAGTGAAAAACAGCAGTAATGAAGGCCTCTGTCAGCCTACAATGAAATTGTATACCGGGAATGTCAATCTATATTACAGTATGATACACTATGTAATGAACTGATTTATATGTGACCATCATTTATTGTTGAGCTTTACAGGGTAGATGAGAGAATGATGTGATGAGTTGGAGGTGGAAAGTAGGGTCAAGTGGGGATTGGGCATTTGAACACAATTATAAAGAAATGAACATTTCAAAATGAGCTACATTGTGTGATTATCCTCTGGTCAGTGATGTATGGAGGATGCTGGGCTTCATTTCATTACATGGAAATGGACATGATGTCACCAGACACAAAGAGCAGGGCACCGATTCAATCTGTTGATGGCAGGTGTCTGAAATGCTTGGCCTGGTCACCTGACTCCTAGAGTCTCCTTGACTTTATGGTTAGAGAACAGAATAAAAACATAAGGAAGATGGTGGATTATGGCAAAGAAAAATTAGATTTTCTTTAAACAGAAACATATTTTATTTAGTCTCGCTTGAAATAACATTGAAAGCATTTCCTGTGAAGTGCTTAATGCTGTTTGCATAAGCCCTGCTTAAAGGTGTCTCCAATATTTTAAACATTAATATAGCAGCACACAATTATTTTCTAGAGAATAAAATATAGTGGAGAAAATGCATCCTGAGCAGAGAATGCCATTACACTCTCTTTGTGTGTGTTGTAATCTGAGCTCCTTTGTCCTTTGTTTTCATAACCAGGCAGCTTTGCGTGCATGTTAGTGCACGTGTGTGTGTGTGGGCCACTAAGCATTTCGCTGCAAGAAATGCCCTATAAAATATAAGTGCAAATATATTAGTTATGCGTTTACTAATGCTTAACACAAGCAAAACTTACTGCCAGTGCAGTAACTGAAATTCACTTGTTTATATTTCTTAAATTAAGTGCACATTGACTTAAATTAAGTTACTAGATAAGCCATTTATATTAGAAAGTCCAACTATGTTTTCAATCTAAAAACAAGATTATCACACTAAATTAGATATAGTTTTTGCAGTGTTGTTTTGGTCTGAGATGCCAGGTGTGCCAAGTGTGACATCTAGTGGTAGAAAGACATATATAATCACTTTAAGTACACATTAGGATAAGGAGGTGAGATATTGTTTAAACATGATTTGCCATAGGTTACTGTAGCTAAAATAGCCTGTTGTCTGTCTGTCTGTCTGTCTGTCTGTCTGCCTCCCTGCAGTGTGACAGCATCACTGGCCTGGGTAAGAAAGTTGTGCAGGAGGAGATTGATGTAGTTTTATTTGGAGGTGAGGAGGTCTGCAGCGTCATTCATCTCGTCAATGACAAACAAACTGATTTAAATAAAAGCTCACTAACTGTCTGTACTGCTGGAACTGCCCAAGATCCATTCCCTGAAATCCGTCAACATGTCACAGCTGAGAGGCTTCTGAGAACAAACGGTCGCTCCATCACACTGTGTCCTTTTGCTCCCGCTGTAATCTCCTCAAAGTGCTCAACATATCTGATCAAATGCATGATGGGAATACTGTCAGCCACCATATTGAAGTACATACTACAAACTCCTTATGATTTCTCTTCCTCATTCTCGATAATAATAATAGGATAATATCTGTCTTTCATCAATTCTGACATATTTTAAATCTTATTATCTCTTGATCTGTGGAGGAAATTATTCATAAGATAAGATCATATGATGGAAATGAGCTCAAAACCCATAGTAATTCATTATCCCAGCAAAATGACATTTTGATGGTTTAGTGTGAATGCTCAGATATACAGTAAACCAGATATCCTGTTCTAGAAGAGCACATTAATGTTACCTGTAAAGGAGGTGTTTAGAAATGTAAATAGTTTATCACTCAAACAAACACAAGGTTTCATATCCTACTGTAGAGTTCCATGTAGGCACTCCCAGTCCCAGCCTCTCTACTTATACATGTGATTTATGATCCGACATTGATTCATTGTTGGACAAAATATCATGATTGTTACGTAATAAAATACAAGACATTTGTTATTTACAATGTGTCGAAATATTTGTCGACATATTGAATGTTGAAATATAAAGCCACATTTTCATACAAATAAGTATATAATATAAATTATTTAGAATTTCTGGAACATATACTTTCTTAAATTCAATTCCAATTGCAATCCTGAATCCGCTATAGCAAAGCAACTGATATCAACACCGCAGCGGTTTACCCAGCATCTGAAGCATCGCTACACCCCAAATACACCCTGTCATTGCTGGGCTGCTATCTGACATACTGCAGACATGCAGCATGTCACCTGTAATTTAGGTGTTGGCTCACAGTGCTGCAGAGGGATGGGCTGTCTTCACAAGGTCCCTACATCACACGCACTCATCCATCACAGATGAAATGGATGGTACATTGTTGTGATATGGCGCTTAACGTGATGAGCGTAGATGTATTTACTATCTTTGCCTGTGATGGCAGCGTGTGACTCATAAACTCGTACATTGCTCGCAATATGGATGTTTTGCGGGCATGGAGGGACAAGAAGGGAATTTAAGAATTGATTTATTTTTGCACATAGAACAACATTATGCTCAGCCAACATTAACATTTATTTTTATTATATGACACTGTATGGAGAAAAACATTAGACTGGTTTTAAACCAGCAAAGTACCGTAACGCCTTAAAGTTTATGATTGCAAATTGCGAATTTGCTTAGCTTGCACTTTGGTTGCACAGTGAGTAACCTTGTACAAAGATTTATTTTTGCAAACTAAGTAGCCAATCATGTCAAAACTAATTAAATGTGCAATATATGCTAATTTCATTCTCTGGTGGCTGACAGTTATTCAATGTTCATTCCCATAATGCAAATGTCTTATAGGTTACTGTTTTGCCAGCTATGTATATGATTAAGTGAATCAATAAGACACTGGACTTGATTGTGCCAGTGTGAACAATGGTCTTATTAAGATGGTGAGAGATGTGTGTGCGTGTGTGAAAACTGTGTGTACTGTGGGATTCTCCCATGTCGACCAATAAAATGCTGTAGGTGTACTGGGCAGCTCCCTGTGTCCATCAGTAGTAGCCTATAGTCAAATATTGTGAAAGGCATGTATAAATAATTATTATTAAACTATAATTTTTTATAAATTGTACAATATAATAATCATCCATAAATAAGGATGACTAATACATATTGCTACAACATCAATAGTATGTTCAAAACCATAGAACAACACATCTGAGGCTTTCTGTGAGGCATCCTTTATTTACCTATTGTTTCTGATACCACAAATGTCTTCTGTCATTTAGGCTATCAATTTGGCCCCCTTTACAGTTAGAATTAATTTGCTTGCAATTGGATGTATTTACATTATTTCTCCTAAAAAATATGTATGTATTGAATGGTCTGGAAATTTTAAATCCATGAAAATCTTTCTTCAATATTTCTGTATTGTTTTTCTCTGTGCTGTGAAGGTTGTGAAAGATGATAGTTGAGTTATTATGGAACACATGCTCCCCCCACCCTTAAAATCACACACAGCATGATAAAAGCATAAGAGCATTTGGTTTAACTTGCCATCAATACTAAGACATATGTATTACTAGTGTGTCTTTGAGAAACAACCATCACCCTGAAGAAAGTGTTTCCTTTCATTGAATTTACAAAATTCTACATATATTTCAGTATAAATCCATAATCAATTAACCTATCTTTAATGACAAAACACTTAATGCTTCTTGATTATTCTGTAGTGTATAGTATATTTTGTTCAGTAAATTATCGCAATGTTTTATTTTCTTTAATCTTCAACAGATTATTTTCATCCTGAATGGTGTGTTTAAAGGTTTAACTAAAAAAAAACTAAAAACGTTTAGGTTATATTTTCAGAAGTTGATGGGAAGCGGCTGATAGCAGCCACAGCAGGATTAGTTCTATCACAGCGATGACCTGTGGGGTTTGTAGTTTTCGCAGCAATGTTTGTCCTTTATAAAAGACACTAGCCCACTGATGTCTGTCTAGAGGCGGATGCTTGTCCTCCTACTTCAAGGCCTTTCCGATCCTCCCTCAGATCTACAGACGCTGCTCTCCATGGGGGTGATTATTATGAAACCTCCACGCTGCTTGACGTCTCTATGGATACACCAGATCACACAGGCCCAGGGTCCTGCTGGGTCCTTGGAGTTCAGACCCTCAACTACAGACCCACCACGTGTCAAGTCCTTCTGTTTTCAAGATAACACTTTACTGATCCCCCCAGGGTAAAACCTAACAGCAGCAGAATCATCACACAAGTCAGAGACACAGACAGGTAAAGAGAAAGGGCTGGTTAGTAATGACAAAAATGTACAAAAAACTAACAGAATATTTACCAAAGCTTTATTGTAAACTTGTTGTCTTACTAGCCACATCAGCAGTGAAGTCATACATGCTGGTTTGTTGTTATGTTACTGAATATTCATTTATTCTTGGGTTCAGTTTAGCTTCTATTGTGTCTTCTGTAGGAATAATTAGTGGAGAATGTAGCATACTGAATACTGCAGTTATAATTAAAGGCTACTTCTGAACAACACACGCAAAAAGTGTTACAGATAAACAACAACATGCAACAACATGTGACTTCCTCAATGCATTGCCTCCTGCTGTTGGAGTGAAGGTTCTGGGTGTTGTGGTGACCTTTAGAGACCCAGTTAGGGCGCTTTAGCAAACAGAGAGTTGATGGCATTTAATTACTGTTGGCCAGTCAAGCTGCACGCCTAATTATGATCCCAGGAGGCCCGTCATCGTAGCTAATTAACTTTTACCTCCCAAGGCTTCATAGCTTTATGTTGGAGTGCATGCAGAGAGATTATAGACACCATTTTGTTAATAATCCTGATGACACGCCTGAAATATCAGCATTCAGATAAATAATACGCTAATTACTCTATTTTGTTATCACGTTTCCCAAAAGCCAGTGTACATGTGACATTGTAGTCATAAGCTTGCTCTGTTTTCTTAGAGGCCAGTAAAAAGAAATGTCAATGTATCTGTCAAGTGCACTCAGTGTTTGGCAGTAACTAGTTGCTGTTGTATTATAACTTTTTTTTTTTCAGTAACTAGTTGTGTATCTATTTACTATTTCCAAAACAGTAATAATATTATAATTACTAATCCAAATAATTCTGCATTACTGCGTTACAAGAACGAGATTTCAGGGTAGGCTAATTAAACCAACCTGCCAGTCGTCTGGTTTGAGAGGCTGCAATGTTTTCACTTGAACTGATTGTTGACTCCTAAGGTTAATTTTTGTTCCAATAAAGAGCATTCAATTCTAAAATGAGCTGGCTACACAGGTTGTTGTTTTTCGGAGGTAACTAATAACGTGACTAATTACTTTTAATACCCAGTAATTAGTAAAGTAATATGATTACTTTTTGAATGAGTAATAAGTAACGAATAACTCATTACAATTCCTGAGTAACTTGCCCAACACTTCATGCACTGTGGTAAGTTTGTCAGTGCAGGAGCCAAAAAATCACACACACGTTGCTCTACTACTGGAAACATTTATACCGGGCCAATTCCTAACAGCAACATATTATGACCGGAATTATAAATGCTCAATATGAAAAATCGAATTCTTCGAATCTTTTGTGTACCTTAAAAAGGGTCCCTTCCCCTCCACCACCCAGTGGTTTGTGGTCACCTCACTCCTTCCCGGAGCCTCTGTCAACGCATCAATCTATTGACTCCCGGTCTTGAGCGTGCTCCCACCCACCACAGGGCTTATTAAAAACCCCTGGGTCGTCATACCAACGCCAATCGACCTCATTCGGGAAGACTGATGAGCCGTCAGGCTGAGGTGTGATTTATCGTCACATATGATCCAGGCCAAGGACATCTAAACCTCAAACCGATGTGATTGGCTCTCCTCAAAAACGTAATCAAGTCACCTCCCAGTACAACCATTATAACCTGTTGCTGGATACTGGTGTATATACCTTCCACGTGTAAGCACTAGTTGATGTGTAACCATATGGATAAATGATTAATGTTGAATCTCAAATCTAATTGTAGTTCCTTATTTTAAAAGCAAACCATTTTGGTTTTCAACAACCTTTTTCCTTCCCAATGTTCATAGAAAGCAGACAAACAGAGCACTGCTTCATTTAAAGGAAAAAGCAAATAGTTTGTATATATTATTTTTTGTGTGACTGCCTATCCAGTGTGTGTGTGTGTGGTTGTGTGTGCGAGCGTGCGTGCGTGCGTGTGTGCGTGTGTGCGTGTGTGTGTGTGCACGACTGGTGTCATCCCAAACCAATAAGCCTGGCTGGAACATTCCCGATGCAGGAGGCGGGAAGAAAACAGGCAGAAGAGATGCAATTACTGCAGTAAACGACAAGATGTTCTGAGACAAAAACAATAAATGAGATGAAAATGGCAGAAAAAGGAAAAAGCCAGATTCACTGGCTGCAATAATGTGGAATCAGAGAGCCTTAAATGGACAATTTACTTCCCAGGACGCCTAATGTTTAATAGTTATCTCTCTGCTACAGAGCTGTTGAGGTCTCCACCTGTTTCTAGAAAAATCAAGCATTTCTATTGGCTGGGCCAAACATCAGGCAATCTTAATAACTGCTACCGTAATTTGCTTTCGAATTGGCAAGCCAGCTTCACATAGACACCTCTGAAGCAAGCATTTCCCCCGAGAGCAGCTTCTTATAGGAGACTGACACCACTTAGCTCTGTCAGGGCCACGTGGCTCGGTGCAATAAAGGTCAAGTAATCAGGCATCTGGAAGGACAGCTCATTTGTCATCCCTTGATAAATGCGTCAGAAGCTAATCTGTTGAGCAGGACCCCACGCTGCCAGTCGGGAGAAAGGTTAACAGATTCAAAACAGGGCAGGCATGGAGCTCGACAAGATCGTAATGATAGCTAGAGAAAAAAAATCTTCATGATTCAATTGTTTGCCTCTCCTTGTGACTATTTACGTCCTGATTGTATAGCTGTCTGAGTGACAGTGGGCTGCAGAAAGCATGAACTCTGATAATAAATTACATTCAATAAGGATGTTGGTTGCACTAACAGAACAAAGTATCTCCACCCACCCTCTCTAAATTCTCACGTACACATTTCCAGTGGCCTTGCATCATGTCTAACGTGTGATTATCACTATAACAATAATATGAACATTGTATTTTGTAATGCTTTTAATTAGCAATATGGTGTTCTTGCCTTAATTGTGTTCATGGTATTGAATACCTTTTATTATGTGTAGTTGTTTATGAAAGGTGCTATATAAATAAACGTTACTTATACTTATTTACTAATGTCAATACTGGTCTGAAAATAAAAGCAGTAGATTGTATCAGTTAAATAATAGTTTTGATCGTATTATCATATCGTATAATATCATACTATTATTATATTGGAATTATGACAAAGCCCTCAGGAAACTACAAGGATTATTAAGTCTATTGCCTTTGTTCAATAAATACATATGACTACAGTTGATGGATGTAGTTTTGAAGAAAAACAGTTTATAATGTGTCCCAAAATGTAATTGTCTAAAATTCATCTCATGGTTGATTCATGAAACATGATTTGCATTGTGCAGCCCAAGGAGGAAAATATCTCATTCAGAAACCTCAGACAAATTATTGCAATAACAATATCCTCAGAAATATAATTAAATTAGGTTTTATTAAATTTTTAATTGGGCAAAATTATTTTGACTAGAAAGCCCTGTTGGTTAGGTAGGGCTGGTCCTCTCTGAGCAGAACTGTTCTGGTGTGCAGATGGCTGGATTTAAAGTACCAGATCAGTGCTACCTTGCTCCAAACTCCACCACCAGAACTCAATAAGATTTCCTTAAACAATTGTACAGCTAGTTTTCACTGGATATGAATAAGTCACTCACACTGCTAGGGGTCAATGATGTTCCATACCTTAAGCTACCACTAGTATCTGGATGAGAATTTATCACTCAAAGCACTTTGTTTACAAAGTGAGGTCCTTCTGGAAACCACCCTATATGAGACGGTGATCAGACCTTCATCAGCCCTCCTCCAGAGGTCCTCTGCTGGACATGAGGGGGTCATCATGCTGTGAAATTCTGTGTGTGATTGCTGCAGGCCATTCTCAGCCCTGCCAGGTTCCCTAGCCATCTGCACCAAGGGTCTTTTCAGATGATACAGGAGGCATAAAGAATATTTAGCTGAAATACAAAATAAAAAAGTGATATTTCTGCTTATTGTAAAAAAATGAAATGTTTTGTACATCACATATTGCTCATAAATGCCACTACATTCATGTTTTATAAAGTATACTGTACATAATATTGTTAAAAGAGGGGACATAAATGTACAGTATGTGACATAACCCACTAATGCCAACTTGTCAAGTCACATAAACCCCACAATGACAATCCAAATTGTTGAATATAGTTGAAAACTGTAGCTGGCAAGATTCAACAGACAGACAAGCAATCGTTCAATTGTCTTGTCGTATTATGTTGGCTAATGTGAGAGTTTCAGTATTCTAACAAGATGTCGAGTGTAATCCTGTTTCCCAAATGCATGGCTTCTTGTCTTGTTTTTTATGTCGTTCAATCCCAGAAATGTATATTTTATCGTACAACTAATCTGGACAATCTAACAACTAATCTAAAACAATCAACATTATTATGAATTCACTGGCTCAGATTTTCATGTTGTGCTTCTGCAATACAGTATCTGTAGCACACACTCGCTACACAGACACCACACTTGAATACTGAATAAGCTATACGAACAAGACCCTATTGATCATTGTCATCTGAATTATTGCAGTGTTGAGGATTATTTAGCTGACATACAAACACATAACTGCATTAACTGCTATTAGCATGCAACACCCAAGGCTTTCATTACAGCTGTCATGAAGTTTCTACCAATCATCGCCTGATGAATGTTTAGAGTCTCGCTCTTCTGTAATTTTCCTGTATGCCATCTCCTCTCGTCTGTCTGTTTTATTGTTGGCTCTACTCGTCTAATCTGTCTGTATGGTTGCTGACTGGAGAAATTGGGTACTAGAGTCTTCCACTTGATCATGACAATCAAGACAATGCCTGTGAACGAGTTACTGTCTATACACACTACGTTTTGTTTTTGTAGCAGCTGTGCTAATTAAATAAATTGGATTATACTAAGCACTAATTATAGCAAACTTTTAAATCTACCTGCATTGGCCCAGATGGGTTGCCTCTACATGTGAATCTTCGCAATGAGACGTGTATCTCTGCAGATGTACAATATGTGGAACAGTTGTGTCTCTGACCCTCTGTCATGCTAAAGATAGATCTATGGCTCCTGTCACTGTAGATGTTAATCTCCATGCTAGGAGACACATCAAGCTGAGATGTAAGAGCTCAGAGACAGGAGGTGTCTGGATGGAAGTTGATGTAAAATGGCCTTGAGACTTCACCTCATGGCCATATTTAGCCCTAGAGGACATATAGCAACATTTCTTCTAAACTATACTTCTTATTTACCCATTTACTTTTAGACTGGGCATGGTGGCGATCAAGACCTTTCTGCTTTCCTAACCAATACACATACAACTCTTTCAGAAGTATTTTAGCTACATTGCTGATTATGAACACGTATTGAGCCCCATAATAATCTATCACCATTTACCTTGCTCAAAGACATTTCAGATGTTTGTAGAAGGTGCCTACCACTAAACCGTGGCAACATAATCATGTAATTACACACACACAGAATAACCGTGTGAAACATCCTAGATGACATACCACCAGAGGGCACTACAGGTAGCTGTATGGACATAAAATAATCGGCCCTGAAGCTGTTAAAGGCCACATGAAATTATTATATTTTCAAAATATTCAGCACTGGGAAAGTTTACATAGTCTACTTTATTAAAGTATGTACCTAATTGATCTCTTTCTCTATCTGCGTGTGTGTGTGTTTGTGGTTTATCTGGTCTTGTAACGTGATGCAGAAAGTTAATCCACCAGACAGATTCATTAAAAGAATGTTCTACTATCAGAACAGGTCATCAAAATCATTTACTATTTATAATTTAGCATACAGCGGTGTGATCAATTCCCAACAACTCTGTACTCTATATTGCATGTTGCAGGAACACTTACCCAACCATCATTTGTCAAGCAACATTTATTTTATCAGAAAAATGTATCTCAGTCACTTGACACTGTCCAGGGAAAGGAGTTTGGCAAACAACAGATTAAAAATAAATGGGAAAGTATCCCCAACACATCGAACACAATCAACTGTTGATGAAAAGGAAAAAGAACCCCAACACTCCTGGTTATTCCTTTTTGTTTGTTTAAGAATTCATAATTAGAAAAGGGGGCAGGGAAAAAACAACACTTTCTGATGTACTTCTTGGATCCTACGGTTCAATCTTTTATGGCTGTTCTTCTGAAGCAATGGAGGAGGACCTTGAGGAGGACCTTGAATGATATTCTGCGTTTTACAGGATGCCAAGTTCTTCCAGGGTGAGGGTGATATGCTGCCAGTTGGGAAGCACTTCAGAATAATTTTGCTAGCATATCTTGACACCTTGTATGTGTCCTAAAAAGCATTTAATTATATATTGTTATGATTAAGAATAACAGCATTAGAAAAGAGGGACAGGTTTCAGCAGTGAAAGTGAGGTTGCCGAAAACTTATTCCGTCACACTTATAGACCTTCTACAATGTTATGATAACCTATTAAACACTACATATTCATGCCCACAGGCTGGCAGGCATTCAACAAAATGTCCACCAGCACTACCAAGAATTTCACCTACTAACTTCTGTCAAGAAAACTATAGAGTCATCTGCATGCATGTAATACATCTGTGATGATATACGGGGCCACTAACCTGTTCTTTAGTTAATATTGAAAATGTGTCACTTGTTTGTCAGCAGTTCATTACCATTACACCCTCACCCTCCTCGGTTTTTGTCAGAGAGATATTTTTCCTCGGGTCATGTGTTTGTTGTATGATGATCTATTATTCAGGCAATATTATTTTTAGTGTGCATGACTGGGGTTGGCCTCAGGATGATAATGGCATACTATAGGCCTTGTATTGTAATGTATTGTAATACATTCAGTGGCTTGTTACACCCAATGAGACTGACCTACTGCTAGTGGGCAGCATTGTAGGTAGCATAGGTAGCACTAGCATAGGTGATGCCTGTTGTAAAGACACCACATTAAGCAGAGACAGCCCTTTCTTTTATAAAGTCTGGGACAGAGCTGGTTAAGTGCATTAGTAACTGCCTACTTGACAAGCGAGGTATTTTGATTGACATGCACAGCGACCAATTACGTAACTCAATGACCAAGTAGGACGTTTAACTTAAATGAGGAATTCTTTGGAAAGCTAAACAGGACTCTGGCTGTTAACAGGTCTTGTAAATCTGTAGGCTGGTTACTGCTTAAAATAACTGTTTAATTTTAAATGAGTAAATAAAGCAGCGCACTAGTGTTGCACCGGAAATTAAGAATACATACAAGACAATATCATCTGCAGTAGTTTCTACAAATGGACATTACACCTGTCAAAGAGCAAAGGTGTAATGTTTGTTTGTTTAGCTTTCTTTCTGCCTTGTCTCTCTCAAAGGATGTCATAGATTATCTTAACATTCTATAAATAGGTTTGGATAGTAAAAACTGCATGCAACTGCCATCTTCAGCCTTAGAAATAATGGAAACCTTGTCTTGCCACTGAGCTCTGCTCTAGCCATTAGTCTATGAACATGTACGCATAACACTGTAAGCATCTTGCTCTTTGTATTGACACACATGTTTTGGGAGCTTTGCTTGTCTGCATTGCAGTAGTTTGATGCAGCAGGACGTTCTGAGCCACAGAGAAACTTGATTGGACTGTGGGCGGCATTAGTCACAGATCAGCGATGTTCCTCTCTGATGATCCTGTCCAGACTGTCTGGTCAGGATCCAAACAGTCTTCTGGTCACTGGCCTCATCAGCTCTGGATACAAGTCTGTAGCTCAAAGTCACACTGTCTCCATGTCCATGTCTTACTGCATGTCTGCAATGTTGTCATGTAACAAATTATAGCAGGGAATGGATCACAATCAGTATTACAGCGTCACAAAAAACACTGATGCTATTGTGTGGATTTTGAGAGATGTGGAGAACATGCTCTTGTATACCATTTATAATAATAATAATAATAATAATAATAATAATAATAATAATAATAATAATACATTTTATTTAAGGATGGCTTTCATGACACTCAAGGACATCTTACATTACAAATACAAAGCCTAATACAAAAACATTTGACTAGTTATATATTATAGTCAAAATCTACATTAAAGAATATCGATCTTATTTCTAAAATAAAATACTGACTTTATAAAAATGTATTATTATTATATTGTTTCTCTGTAAATTAAATGTCTTCTAAAAAGGCAACTCAGAATTAGATGTATTAGTCTCCCTCTATTTGACCTATCACAAATTTAAAAAAACACATAAATCTTCTACAACTCATTAAAGACAAAAAACAATGAATTCATTTGCTTCTGGAAGGTGGATTTAGTGGTCTTCTTTGGAAATAATGTGTGTATGCAGCATAAAATAATATATTTTACCTCTCCTGCTGTAGCCCTTTCACTCCAAGGTTGAACGTGTTGTGCATTTAGATATTATCTTCTGCATGGGACAGCAACCTGAGGTTATTTAAATTGCTGTCACCTTCCTGTCAGCTTGAACCAGTCTGGTCATTCTCCTCTGACCTCTCTCATTAACAAGGAGTTTCTGCCCACAGAACTGGCCGCTCGGTGGAAGTTTTTCTTTTTTTTGCACCATCTTTATGTAAACTCTGGAAGATGTATGTGGAAATTCCAGGAGATCAGCAGTTTCTGAGATATAATATCCCCTTCTGGCACCAAGACACATGTTTGCATGTTTTTAACATTGATTTGCTGCCACATGATTGGCTGAACAGGTGTACATACAGTAATTAAGTATATACTCACTGTGCTGTATGTGTATTATAATGCTACACAAGGTGCTGTGTTATCTCAGTTTAAGTGACCAGTTAATAGATCAATATTAATGATGTCTGACAGTGTATCGACACACCCCACCGGCTGCCAGGTGGTATTGTCCTATAAATTAAAAATAAAAATAAATAACTTTATTTAGGTCGCAGCCTACCCCCAAGTAACTGGCTTCTAGATGTTATCAGAACAGATTGTGTGGGGATTTCATTGGGATGTCGCCGTAGCAACTGAGATTAGGCAATTAACCTTGATGTCACTGTAATTATTAAGACACTCTATCTGAAATTAATTTCCCAAAAGGTGCAACAAGAGCAGAATGCTCTCCTGTCCACTCAAAGACATAAATATATATATACATATATATAAATAAAAGGTACATAATGTATATATTGTATATAGTATATTTGTCAGACAGGAATCTGTGGCTGGAGAAGATACCAAGACCAGTACGATGGAGGGACAACATGTGGGTGAATGGGAGCAGACTGTTTTTGCATTGGCAAAGGTTTTTCTAAAGGCAACATTTTCCAGTGAATGTTGCACCTAGAGAGCAAATCAGAGCAGCAAATGGAAAGGATATAGTGAATGTGCATTATAGGCAGAATATCTAAAATGCTTGTATTACCCTCAATCAGCGTTATAAAATTAGAAGATTATATGTAAAATGTAATATTGTTCCTGCAAACATGTGCATGTTGGGTCACAACTTCTCTTTTCTTAATAAAGTAGTATACAGTAGTTAACATAAGTAGATTAAACTGTTAAGAATAGAAGATTAAACAGCTAACAACAATGCAGAATATAATAGATGAAAGGGTTTTACTTAGATGACAGTAGAACACTACTGCTTTAACATATATTTACATAGGTATCAGTATCACAGATACATTTTTGCAGAGTACGCTGCAACAAAAAAGGAAGTGCAGTGCGGCTTGCGTTTCGGAACCTGAAAAGCACGTCCTGTGGGATCGGGATCAATCCCTTCAATGTCATATGGTGCACTCTCTGAAGAAATGCCCCACACATCAGAAAAACATTGCAACAGCAAGGATATTGTTGTGTGGTGCGGTCTGCACCAATTGTTTTATGTTGCTATTAATAGAGCCAGGGCTGTAGAAACACTGGATTATTTTATCAGCATGCAGATGGAATGTGCAGCTAGCAAGCCCTGAGTAAATATTACTTTATCAGACAAAAGTGTATTATCTAAATAAATACGGAGAGCTCAGCCAATCAAACAAGGAAACAAAAAGGAAGTGGGGAGGGGCTTCCAAGGGTCATCAGATTATCTTTTTGTCCTGTTTGTCCTGTTCTTTGTGTCTTTCTGTCTATACTTTCAAGTGGACAATGTTTGATAGCACACAACAGTATACAGTACATACAGTATGAAACCAGTTAAAAGTGAGGTAAGCGATTGCAAGATAATAAACATTTTGTCAAATTCAGCAAATATCTCTTCACAGTCCGTAAATTGTTTGTTTTGTGCGCACACTGAAAATAAATCCCATGTTTCCAAATCTGCCCTATCCGCGACTATTGATTCTAAACAAAATTTTTGCTGATACTATAGTCTGGAAACGGTGATCACTTTAACGTTTACACAGTGCTCGATGGCGGACCAATCAGTGACCAGTGGGGGTGGCTTAAAGTAATGACATTGAAGCTACGCATCAGCATTGAAGTCACGCATTCAAAATTGTGATAGATGAAGTGATACAAACAGTTGTAGCAATGCTGATTGGTTAAAGGTTGTCCAATCATTTCAAATGTAATAGGATGCGGCGACTGCAAACAATCCCAAATGTAGCATGTCCAGACCGTGTTCACCAAGTGAAATTTGGGTCAGGTTACACCAGGCTACCATCAGTCAGAGAGAGGCTGCACCAAGTAGAAAGTATTTTATAGTATTTTTAAACTACAAAATACAAAACACTAAAGTTTGATACAAAATACTAACCTATCAAATACAAATGTTGTATTATAAATATGTATTTAAAATACATGTATCGTGAATACTGCCCATCCCTGTGTACAGTATACAGTATAGTATGCATTATATGATAATGCTTTTCTCTCCTCACCTCATGTCTTTAAATTGGCAATTAGACTAACAGGATTGTGTCGCTCGTTAAACACTGCTTTGCTAATTACGTTTTAATACTAATTATAGTCCCTCATTAGGTGCAGAAAAACAAACTCTGACATTAAAATTCATGAAGGCTTTTGAAGTCCACCAGAGGAGACCTCAATATTGGGACACAGAATATGTTAATGTTGATTATGAATAATTATACAGGTGGCAAAACTTTATACTTTAATTATGCAGCAACACATAGAAATAGCACCCCCTTATAAAGACATTGTACACAAAATATAATAATGTTTTCCAACATACAGATTGACTCTTGATGAACACACACTCTTCATGAACACTGCTTTTTGCTGTTATAATTCATTTTCAGGATAGCTTCATTTAAATCCTGGCAGACATACTTTCCCATTCTCCTCTCCTCTCCTCTCCTCCTCTGCCCTCCTGTATCCTCTCTCCTTCACGTCTCGCTGGTCAGCTCCCAGTAATCAACACTGGTGGAGTGTATCCTAATTAACTGGCTCAGGGGCCGCACATGCTGTTTCCCAAGGCCCCAGGGAGCCATGGATGGACAGAGACAGAGAGCAAGAGAGTTACATTGGAGGAGAAAGTGATTAAAAACAACACAGATTATAAAACTAATTAAAAACAAGACATTGTATGAATTTGTATGCTGTCACATATACTATTGTCAGCATTATTATATGAACCAGTTGAGTTGTCTCGTGATCATTCGACACCCTTGTTTCAGAGCACACCTTCAATAAATTAAAACATGTATTGGACCATTCGCATGACGTCATCAGTGAAATCCAGGGGTATTTGACAATTAGAACAATGTATTCCCGACATAGTTTCAGTAAAGTGACCCATTTGCGTAGAATATTCCCAACTGAAATGCCTTGCTGACAGGCCAACATTCTTTTCTGTTAGCGAATTAGCTGAAGGCTACCATGGATAAAGCAGTGTTTGCCATGGTCTGTTGACACAGACACACATCATACAGTTAACATGTCCCTAGCTGATGTTACAGGTCGGCTCAAACATGACCCACTACATCTTAAACCATCCTGCATACTGGAAAACCTACTGTGAATTAGGAGAGGCCTACACACATCATTCATATATGTATGTATGTATTGTGTATGTGTAATTATTATCACCTGGGTCCTGCTACATGAAGCAGCCATTTTCATTGTCATTTTATATTGGGGCATAAAAAAAGAATTAATTAATACAACTGTAATATGGGTATTTAATGTCTTCACAAAACAGAAAAGTTTTTCGTTTTTTCCTCAATGTCTTAACTGCTTTACGACAGCGGCACCAGGATCATATGCCACTCAGACAAGGGCTGTAGGATTTCTCATCAGCATTAACACTGTGGTTGACGTCAAGAATGACTGCTATTCGGCTGGACGCTCCATCATCTGATGTCAGAGAAGTGAGCTCTTATAATATTCCTAAAGACTTTCTTAAAGACTTGAGCCATGCCTCTGGTCTTGTTAATATTCCCAGCGGGAGATCCGTTAAAGATGTGATAAATGATAGGGAATGCTTTGGCTGACATCTCAGATTAGCTAACATTCATCACAGCCCCAGCCACTCCCATGGAGAGAGTGAGAGTAGAAATTGCTTCCGGGCAACAACACGCATAATAAATGCACTCCTTTCTTATAATAATTCATGAGGAAAACGTGCAAGCTGAAATGACTGGCTGGGAGCAGCCCTGTTAGTTCATTAATGGTGGCTCTTCATCAAAAAATGATGAAGTGAAGATTATACACAATATGAAAATATTAATCTAAAATAGAGAAGTGAAAGTGACGTCTGGGTTTGACGTATTATAACAAAATAGACACGCCAAAAAAAAAAAAAACTGTTGTGTTTGTGTGACCGGATATTCAGTGGAAGCTATTTTGGAAAGATACTTTGACCTTGACAAGTGATTTATGACCTAACAGAGAATGAGTGCTGAAACTTTGTAGAAACATTTAACAAATTCTCCTGGAGGGGTTCAGTTACTGGACATAATTGGTTTGATCATTAAAATCTTAGAAAATATGATGTGACAATTTTATCGTCTTTACTCTCCAACAAATATAAAATATTGCCAATCTTACCTATACACATACATTGTAATACATAATCTGTAGGCAACAGCATAAGTACCAGAAGTGTCCTAGTTTGTGCAGTAGTATTGTCAACTTCCATGTGGGTATCAAAAGAGGCAGAATACAATGGCTGAAATGAAAGGCCATCGTCTAATGTATATGCATTCCTATGCAGCTATCTCTTTATAGAGATTAACCAAGCTCAACTGAAATGCTAATGTTTCTGTAAACAATGACCAGCATATGAAAGAGAAAGTCTTATTATTCGTTATCCGCATTACCTTGCTGTTTATCCGGAGATTCTAGAAATATTGGCCCTTGCCCCTAGAGGCTACATCATCATCAGACAATGTAATCAATGGATACTGAGATTGCTGTAGGTGTGACTTGGCAGTGACTAGCATTTTACTGAGCCACCAGGATCCTCAGATTACTGACTTCTCTTTCAGTCAGCTTCTGGTGAGCTGGCATGAGTGAATTTATAGGAGGTGGGTAAGTGTTTTGGTTGAGGCTGAGGTGTGCCCAGCAGGGATGTGTGTCTTTAAAGGCCTCCTATAGTACAGTTACATTTTTCCAGTTGTGGGGTCAGTTGTGTTGCCTGAAGGGACCTATAAGTGCTGGGCTAATTTTTAAAAATCTTTACAACATGTAGGCTAATTTAGCTCAACTTCAAGCCTGCCTGATTTAGCCCCAAGTGTGACATCATTTCTGGATTGTAACCAACTGTCTCTGATCTGTCAGCTTTCCAATCAGCGACATGTTGAAGCAAAACTGAATCTAAAATCTGAAACTGTCACGCTGTTTCCTCTTCAGGAGCATATCTATCGGCTATCTCACACCCGTTGCAAGTTTTGCCTTGATTGTCCCCCCCACCCACATACTGCAGCAGTCCTCCTGACTAAACCAACCATGCCTTATGTACAGCAGATGTATATGCCTAATAAGGAAATGCATGTTGCATAATGCACATGGAAAAATATGTTTTTGGTCTATTTATGTCTTACACTAAATTATCTTTTTAGTTATGTCTTTATATTAAAACGATATATTGTCAGGTAATATACAAGATCATATTTAATCTTTGCCCAGGTCAGATATGATCTCTCTCTCTCTCTCTCTCTCTCTCTCTCTCACACACACACACTCACACACACACCCACAAATTGAAGCATCATGTTTAGTATCTAAAGTAAGACAAATCTATAATTATTAAAGCTTATTTAATAATACATGATCATCACATAAAAGGTTCATGAGCGTACGTTTGAAAAATGATGTTACTCTTTAGATTGAATCAAATCTCATCTGGACTTATCATGTGGTTTATAGGCAAGAGCAGTACAGACCCAATATGCTCCATAGGCTCAATACGCTCCAATCGTATGAGCTTGATGGATCAAAGCCTGCTGAGCACGACTTTCTCCATCAAGATTCAAGATTTGTGAACCTAATTTGCTTCATTTGATTGTCAAGCATCCAGCATTTACTACTATTTATCTGAAAGTATTCTCTTTGAGTGTGACACAGGAGCATTACTGGAGACATGAAGCAGCTGTATACTAGGCTAAATGTCTTTCTACAAAAAAACATAAAATAGCTTGGCCCTTTAAACAGAAGTTTCCCATTCAGGGAACTCCTATTACCAAGCTGTTAATGTCAATTAGCAACATAAACCACCTTCTCTGCTTACAAACAACTTATTTTCTGAAGCAATTAGACAGAACTGGTGAAAAGTATTTTCTTGCTTTTTCTTTCAGGCAAACTTCTGTGCTCATCTCTTCCTGTGCAAGTCTGTTGTCAGGCAATGATTTGTGGCTCTCACAGGAGAGAAACGAGAGAGCTCCTCTAGGTTAAAATCTGCAAACAATGAGTCTTCTCTTGTGATGATGGATGGTGCAGATCCCTGCTCATTTGTCTGTGCTTTACGCTGCTCCTGGATCAGTTGTTAAAAGAAACTTTGCTTAACATGCAGTCTTGAACGTTGTGGGGTCACAAGGTAGGGAATGGGATAAGAAAGAAAGAAAGTCAAGATAAGATGAATGTTGAATAAAATCCGGGAGACTTCATAAACCTGCCTTGTAACATTAATAAGAAGAAATATATTCATTACCCATTACTTTTACAGTACTTTTTATTACTTCCATTCTAGCATCCATTTGACACATTCTTTGTTGAAACCCTAACATACAGCATATATAAAAAGAAAATTAAGAATAAACGTTCAGCTTTCCCACCCCCCTCTCTTTTCAGAAATAGCCAGCAGCATAGTTAAGATGGACTGACATTTTTTTTTTTTAGATTGGGGTTAGGTCTGGATTTTAAATGAAATACTGGTAGAGTAACATCAGACTTTATTATTTATTTTTAGATAAAAGGAACTAAGCTAACTTTCAACTATCTGCCTGCATCTCTATACTCAAATAAACAAAACTAAAGACCCATGGATACAATACAAGTTACAATACAGTATTTGGACAGTTCAGGCACAATACAAATACAATAGTATACAGGAGCCTAAAATAGGCTGCATTTTAAAATGTTAATTTAACTTAAATTAATTTAATGTATATGAATATTATTTGATGCCATCAAGAGATGCAGCATTCTGATATACTGAGTCTGATTCAATAAAAATACCAGAATGCATTGTACCAAAATCCAGATGGAATTCAGTGTTCCAGTGTGAGAACTATAGGAAACCCCAACATCCTTTTATTAATTCATACTTTTGGGCAAAATTAGAGAGAGAATATGTAGATTTTTGAGAACAATAAAATGTTCTCGAAAAAGTGTTATTGATAACATATAAGATCAAACATGCTAATGAATATGTTAATATATAACTTTGTCAAACCGTTCAATAGACCTATAGCTAGCATGTAACTACTGTAGTTAAATATCTTAATTAAAGGTGAAGTCAGTGATAGTAAGCTAAGAACACTTTCTGGCAAATCATTCAATAGACCTAGCATGTAACTACTGTAGTTAAATATCTTAATTAAAGGTGTGGTCAGTGATAGTAAGCTAAGAACTTGTTTTGTCAAATCATTCAATAGACCTAGCTAGCATGTAGCTACTGAAGTTAAATATCTTAATTAAAGGTGCAGTCAGTGATAGTAAGCTAACACACTTTTTTTCAAATTGGGCAAATATCCTCATGGTCCACTAATTGTCTATTCTGTGTGGGCATTGAAAGAATCATCTGGTGTTGCTGCACAGCTGTCACATCCCTACCTGCAGCAGCACCCTCTGCTGGCCCTGCCGTGCAAAGGCGGTCTACGTCTAGATACCACTGCCTGGCTCACCACTGTTAACCACCAGCTGCACCTAATTTGTTATCAGGCATACCCGTATGTACTGCCTGCTTTCCCTTGTTCTCTTGTTGAGTATTGTTTGTCCGTGCCACTGCTTCTGCAGTGTGATTTCTTTATGAATTAAACCTTCTCTG